>PVIY010049564.1:0-16692 GCA_004026745.1 Myrmecophaga tridactyla | reverse complement strand
ACTAGACAAAATAGATGAAATGGACAACTGCCTAGAAAGGCATGAACAACCAACACTGACTTGATAAGAAACAGATGACCTCAACAAACCAATCACACATAAAGAGATGGAATCACAGTCATCAAGAAGCTCCCAAAAAAGAAAAGTCCAGGCCATGCCAGAGACCGAGGTTTGATTCCTGGTGCCTGCCCATGTGAAAAAAAGAATAGAAAAGTCCAGCAGGACCAGATGGCTTCACATGTGAATACTACCGAGCACTGAAGAAAAAATTAGTACCAGCCCTGCTCAAATTCTTCAAAAAAACTGAAGAGGAGGGAAAGTATTACCTAACTCATTCTAAGAAGCCAACATCACCTTCATACCAAAGCCAGACAAAGATACTAGAAGAAAAGAAAATTACAGACTGTTCTAGTTTGCTAGCTGCTGGAATGCAATATACCAGAAATGGAATGGCTTTTAAAACGGGGAATTTAATGAGTTGCTAGTTTACAGTTCTAAGGCTGAGAAAATGTCCTAATTAAAACAAGTCTATAGAAATGTCCAACCTAAGGCACGAGGGAAAGCAGGCCGATGAAGTTCAGGGTTTCTCTCTCATCTGGAAAGGCACATGGTGAATAGGATCAGGGTTCCCCCCTCACCTGGAAGGGCACATGGAGAGCACAGCATCATCTGCTAGCTTCTTCTCCTGGCTTCCTGTTTCATGAAGCTCCCCGGGAGGTGTTTTCCTTCTCCAAAGGTCACTGGCTCATGGACTCTCTGCTTTGTGGTGCGGCAGCATTTTCTGCTCTCTCTGAATCTCCCATTCTCCAAACTGTTTCCTCTTTTATAGGACTCCAGTAAACCAATCAAGACCCACCCAAATGGGTAGAGACATGTCATCACCTAATCCAGCCTAACAATCACTCTTGATTAAATCACAACTCCAGGGAGATGATCTGATTACAGTTTCAAACATACAGTATTGCATAGAGACTTAGTTTAAAACATGACTTTTCTAGGGGACATACATCCTTTCAAACCAGCACACAGACCAATTTCTCTAATGAATATAGATGCAAAAGTCCTCAACATAATACTTGGAAATCATATCCAGCGGCACATTAAAAGAGTTATATACCATGATCAAGTGGGATTTTATTCCAGGTATGCAAGTATGGTTCAAGATAAGAAAATCAATTAATGTAATACATCAGATCAACAAATCAAATCAGAAAACCACACGATTGATGTAGAAAAGGCATCCAACAAAATTCAACATCCTTTCTTGATGAAAACACTGCAAAGGATAGGAATAGAGGGGAATTTCCTCAATGATGAAAACACTGCAAAGGATAGGAATAGAGGGGAATTTCCTCAACATGATAAAGGGAATATGTGAAAAACCCACACAGCTAACAACATCCTCAATGAGGAAAGACTGACTAAAAGATTTTCCTCTAAAATCAGGAACAAGACAAGGATGCCCACTGTTACCATTATTATTCAAAACTGTGCTGGAAGTTCTAGCCAGAGCAATTAGACAAGAAAAAGAAATAAAAGGTATCCAAATTGGAAAGGAGAAGTAAAACTCTCACTATTTGCAGATGACATGATACTGTATGTCAAAAATCCTGAAAAATCTACAACATAACTACTAGAGCTAATAAATGAGTACTACAAAGTAGCAGGGTACAACATCAACACTCCAAAATCAGTAGTGTTTCAATACACTAGTGATAAGCAATCTGAGGAAGAAATTAAGACTCCATTTACAACAGCAACCAAAAGAAACAAATATTTAAGAATAAATTTAACTAATTATACAAAAGTTATACACAGAAAATTACAAGAAATTGCTAAAAGAAATCACAGAAGATCTAAATAAGTGGAACAGCATACTGTGCCCTGCACTGTATTTAACTGTTTGAATAAAACTTGTATTTATCGCAAAGAAAAAAAAAAGATAAGGGATGTTTTCAATTATTCACAGATAAACAGAATATTCATCAACAGACTTGCCCTACAAGAACTGCTAAAAGAAGTTCTTCAGGTTGAAGGGAAAAGACAGGACAGAGTGGCTTGGAGTAGTGAGAAGAAGTAAAGATCTGTAAATGTAACTAAAAGGAAAAATGCAAAACCCAGTAAGTACTGCATCCTCAATATATAACTACTATTTAATTCCTACTAAGGGTCAGAAAACAATGAACAAGAAGTCATATTTCTTGATAATGGACATGCAAAGTAAAAAAGAGATAATGTGGGACCAAAACAACATAAAGAGGGATATGGGAGCAGAAAACACGTATACTGAAACTAAGTTGGCTTGTTTTCAAATTAGTGGGTTATAGACACAGCTTACGTCATATGATCCCCAGGTTAATCACACAGAAAGCATTTGAAAAATATACAGAAACAGCAGGCAGAAGTGGCTGGAATCGGACTACTGAAAGAGCTCCTAGGGAATCTCTGTTCCCATAGCTTCGCTCCAGATGCCAGGCCAGTGCCTCTGTGCCACCAGTCCCCACCCACACTGCCCTCTGCTGCTCAGATTCTTCCTGTAATTCTGAGTAAACTTCCAGGAGGACTATGAAAGATTATGATGAACCTCTCAAATACTATGAACTATATGAAACTATTGAGACAGGTAGCTTTGCAAAGGTCAAACTTGCCTGTCATATTCTCACTGGAGAAACGGTAGCTATAAAAATAATGGATAATGACAAACTCTGGGATCTGTCCTGTAACTACTTGTTGAAGAGTGTTTGGAAAACTACTGCTTTTTTATTTCTTTGCTTTATATATATGTTATACGATAAAAAAAGTTAAAAAAAATTTTTAAATCATGGATAAAAATGTACCAGGGAATGATCTGCCCTGGATCAAAATGGAGACTGATGTCTTGAAGAACCTGAGACATCAGCATATAGGTCAACTTTACCATGTGCTAGAGATAGCCAACAAAATCATCATGGTTATTGAGTACTGCCCTGGAGGAGAGTCATTTGACTACCTAATTTACAAAGATCTTCTGTCAAAGGAGGAGGCTGGAGTTGCCCTCTGTCAGATAGTATCTGTGGCAGCTTATATGCACAGCCAGGGTTACAGCCACAGACCTCAAACCAGAAAATCTGTTGTTTGACGAATACCCTAACTTAGAGCTGACTGATGGTCTCTGTGAAAAACCCAAGGGTAACAAGGATTACCATCTGCAGACATGCTGTGGGAGTCTTGCTTATACAGCCCCTGAATTAATACAAGGAAAATCGTATCTTGGATCAGAGGCAGATGTTTGGAGCATGGGCATACTCTTTTATGTACTTATGTGTGGATTTCAACCATGTGACCATGATAACATCATGGCTTTGTACAAGAAGGTTATGAGATAGAAATATGAGGTCCCTAAGTAGCTTTCTCTCAGTAGTACTTTGATTCTCCAACAGGTGCTACAGGTGGACCCAAAGAAAGAGATTTCTGCAAAACATCTATCAAGCCATCCCTGGATCATACAAGATTACAACTGTCCCACTGAATGGCAAAGCAAGAATCCGTTTATTCACCTTGATGAAGACTGTGTAACAGAACTTTCTGTATATCACAAAAACAACAGGCAAACAATGGAGGATTTAATTTCACTGTGGCAATATGGTTATCTCGCATAGCTACCTATCTTCTGCTTCTAGCCAAGAAGATACATAGCTAGGGGAAAACCAGTTTGTTTAAGGCATCTTCCTTTTTCCTGTGAACAAGCAAGTGCTTCTCCATTCACAGACTTCAAGTCAAAGAACTGGAGTCTGGAAGATGCAAGAGTAAGTGATGAAAATTATATGGTTGGGTTAGCAGGCTATATGAATGGTGTGAAAATAATTCATCAACAGGTGTGGATACTCTCCATACATCCGGTTTGTCAAGCACTGGACAGAATTAAATGATCTAGAATCTAAATTAGTAACTCCAGGATTATGCAGAACATATGCAAATAAACTAAAGAACAAAGAGAATATATATACCTCTAAGTCCGCTATAAAGAATGAAGAGCACTTTGCATTGCCTGAGCCAAAGAAAGATTCCAGCTAAGAAGAACCAGAATAAAAGGGGAATACTCACTAATGACCAAACTGTTAACATTACACCATCAAAAGATAGAAACCAGTGCCTAAAAGAAATGCCAATTAAAATGCCAGTAAATTCAGCAGAAACAAACAGCTGTCATTAGCCCTGAGAGGCAGTACCATTCAGTGGAACTAGATCTCAATCAAGCACACACAGAGGAAACTCCAAAAAAGAAAAGGAACCAAAGTGTTTAGGATCCTTGAAAGGGGACTGGATAAAGTTATCACTTTGCTTACCAGAAACAAAAGAAAAGGCTCTGCCAAAGATGGACCAAGAAGACTAAAGCTTCACTACAATGTTACTACAACCAGATTAGGGAATACAGATCAACTCTTGAATGAAATAATGTCTATTCTTCAAAAGTATGCTGTCTTTGTACAAAAGGTTTAGACACTGAAATGTCTAAACAGTCAGATTTTGGCAAAGTGATAATGCAGTTTGAACTAGAAGTGTGCCAGCTTCAAAACCCTGATATGGTGGGTATTATGAGGCAGCTGCTTAAGGGCAATGCCTGGGTTTACAAAAGATTAGTGGAAGATATCCTATCTAGCTGTAAAGTATAACTGATGAATGGTTTCCATGTTGCTGGATGAGTGTGGATGCAATACAGCCTATGGAGACTGGTGAGATTGGTTTGATTTTAAAGTTTATTAGAGCTATAAACTTGTTCCAAAAGAGCTATCTTAAAGGCCAATTATCTTTTTGCTTTTAAATGTAAGAAATTATTTTGTGGATCAACCTAAGGCAAGTCCATATGTCACTATGTGTTACTGTCTTTTTTAATCATGTAGCTTTGTATAGAATAACTGTTGACTCTCCTAGATTCACTTCCATATATGAATGTAAGCTCTTAACTGTGTCTCCTTTTAATGTGTAATTTCTTTTTAAAATAAAAGCATTTGTGAATATACCAGAAAATATAGATATACAAAAACAGAGATGAGAAAAGAAGCAGTGGATACATCACAAAAGATAAACTATACAGAAATGGACACTGCAAGAAAGGAAAAGAAGAAAAATAAAACCCGACATATAAAAACCAAAGGATGAAATGACTGAAGTAAATACTGCCTTCACAGTAATAACACTGAATGTTAATGGATTAAATTACCCAATTAAAGACACATACATTGGCAGAATGGAGAAAAAAGCATGACCTAATCATATTTTATTTACAAGAATCACCTTAGAGCCAAAGACACAAATAGGTAGAAAGTGAAAGGATAGCGTGCTGGTTCGAAGCGATTACGTGTCCCAGAAAAGTCATGTTTTAATCTTGATCCAATCTTGTGAGGGCAGCAGTTTCTTTTGATCCAGATTCAATACTGCAGGGCACAAATTTGATTAGATTACTTCCACAGGCAAGTGGCATTCGAAAGTGGATGTGACCTTCTGATTGTATGGAAATGTGACTCTGCCCATTCAAAGTGGGTCTTGATTAATTTTACTGAGTCCTTTAAAAGGGGAAATATTTTAAAGAAACCTCAGAAGAGATGCAGATGCTTAGAGAACAGCTGCTTCAGAGCTGACAGAGCCAACACGGGATCCAGACATTTGGAGATGCAGGGCCTAGCAGGTGTCGCCATGTGCCTTCCCATGAGATGCTAAGCAAGCCAGAACCCAGAGCTGTTTTCTGGAGCAGCTAAGTGAAAGACCACAGATGCCAAGCAAGGTACTCCCACAAGAAACAGAGACTGAACGCAATGGAGCCCAGGACCAAGAAATCAGCAGATGCCAGCCACATGCCTTTCCAGTGGACAGAGGTGTTCCAGGTAGCAACCTTTCTTGTGTAAAGGTATCCTTTTGCTGGTACCTTAATTTGGACATTTTTCACAGTCTTATAACTATAAACTTTTAATAATTCCCTTTTTAAAAGCTGTTCCATTTCTGATATATTGCATTCCGGCAGCTTAACAAACAAACACAGATGGAAAAGGGTAATCCACGCAAACAGTGATCGAAAAAGAGTTGAGAGAAAGGAGTACACTGTATATTAATTAAAGGGTCAATCCACCAAGAAGAAACGACAATCATAAATATGTATGCACCTAATCATGGTGCCCACAAAACTTGAGCCAAACACTGGCAAAACTAAAGGGAGAAATAGACACTGTTACAATAATAGCTGAAGACTTCAACATACCATTCTCCTTAACAGACAGAACATCTAGATGAAAATCAGTAAGGAAACAGAGAACTTGAATAATATAATGAATGAGACAGACACATTCAGAACACTGTGCCCCAGAACAGGATATACATTCTTCTCAAATGCACATGGATCACTGTTCTCCAGGACACAACACATGTTGGGTGTGCCAGTTTGAATCTGTGGTGGACCCCAGAAAAGCCATGTCCTCTAATCTTCATTCAATATTGCTGGGTGGGAGCATTTTCATTGTTTCCATGGAGATATGACCCAACCAATTGTAGGTGGTAACTTTTGATTAGATGATTCCCATGCAGGTGTGTCCCCACCCATTGAAGGTGGAGTTGCTTACTGGAATCCTTTAAAAGAGGAAACATTCTGGATTGAGTCCCTTTTTGTAGAGCCATGAAAAAGCCAGGAGATGCCGCCATCTTCGCCACGTGCCCTCCCAGCTGAGAGAGAAACATTGAACATCATTGGCCTTCCTGAACCAAGGTACCTTTCCCTGGATGCCTTGATGGGACATTTCTATAGAAGACTTGCTTGAATTGGGACATTTTCTCGGCCTTAGAATTGTAAACTAGCAACTTATTAAATTCCCCCTTTTAAAAGCCATTCCAGGGCGGCTGCCGTGGCTCAGCAGGCAGAGCGCCAACCTGCTGTGCTGGAGGTCTGGAGTTCGATCCCTGGTGCCTCCTGCCCATATGCAAATTAAAAAAAAAAAATCTAAAAGCCATTCCATTTCTTGTATATTGCATTCTGGCACCTAGCAAACTAGAACAGACTTTGGTACCAGAGGAGTGGGGTGCTGCTGTGGTTTGCAAATATCAAACATATTGGAATGGCTTTTTACATAGATAAGGGGAAGACTTTGGAGTTCTGAGGAGCTTGATAGAGAAGGCCTAGAATGTTTTGAAGAGAATCTTGGTAGAAACGTAGACTCTAAAGTTACCTCTGACCAGGCTCTAGACAGAATAAGACGTGTGTCCTTACAGACTGGAAGGAAGATGATCCTTGTTTTAAAATGGCAGATAACCTGGCAATACTGACTAGTGGCTTTGGCTGGAAGGCAGATTTTAAAAGCCATGGACTTGGATATTTAGCAGAACAGATTTCCAAATTAAATGTGGAAAGTGTAGCCTGGTTTCTCCTTGCTACATGAAATACGACAGGAAAGAGATAACCCGAGAACTGAACTCTTGGATACAAAGAAACCAGAAACTGAACTTCTGGAAAATTATGGACCTCCAGAAAAGGAGACCCCAGAGAAAAGTGTCCCACGTGAGGATTTAACCAAATGTGGAACCAGTCAGCCATTTCAGAGAAAGCCAGGCTTGGACATGGAGTTACGCAGAAAGGATTTGTGGAAATTCCTTATGTCTGATGGGCATGATCCAAGGCTACTGCATAGAAAGCCAACAAGAGTGCTGTGGGACCTGTATAAAGAGAACCACTGCCAGTCGAGACTGAGAGGGACAGAGAAGGGACACACTGGAGGAAAAATAACTTCAGAGGCAAAACCATGGAGGCTGAGGTCTGAAGTCAAGAAGCCTCAGGCCAGGAGAGCAGACCCACCCAAGCACGTGGAGAGGGTGAGTTTGCTCCGAAGGCAGAGGATGGGCCTTCCACCTCTTTGTAGTGGAAGACGCATGCTGCCTCAGGTCTTAGAGAGGGTGAAGCACATTCTTTGGGGTTTGGGGAGAGCCTGGCTTCCACCACATGGAGGGGTTGAGCGTGTGACCCGGAGATGGTAGAGAGCCCGGGTGCAACCCCAATCCTTGGAGAGGGTGGAGCCGAGAAAAAGGTGGTCTCCCCAATGTCCCCCAAGGTTGCATTCAGAGAGAGGCAGACCTCTGCATAGGCCCTTGGAAAGGGTGGGACTGCTGCTTTCTAAAGCCCCGAGGATAAGTGACTCTCACACTTTGAAATCTAATGGACTTTGCCCTGCAGGTTTTCGAAACTGCTAGGGTCCAGTGACCCCTGTGTTCCTTCCTCCCTATGGAAATGGGTATATGTATCCTATGAATGTTCCTCTTTATGCTGGTAGTAAATAACATGTTCTGAGTTTTACAGGTCCAGAGCCAGAGGAGAATTTTGCCTTAGGACAGACCATGTCTGTAACTGATCTGATGAGATTTTATAGTTTCTAACTTTGTATTTAAATGTATTGTTACTGAAATGGTTTAAGGCTTTCTGATATTGTTATGGAATGAATGTATTTTGCATTTGGAAAGAGCATGTCTTTTTGGGATCCAAAGGGTGGAACGTGCCAGTTTGAATCTGTGGTGGACCCTAGAAAAGCCATGTCCTTTAATCTTCATTCAATATTGCTCAGTGGGAGCATTTTCATTGCTTCCATGGAGATGTGATCCACCCAATTGTAGGTGGTAACTTTTGATTAGATGATTTCCATGCAGGTGTGTTTCCACCCACTGAAGGTGGAGTTGCTTACTGGAATTCTTTAAAAGAGGAAACATTTTGGAGAGAGTCCCTTTTTTGTAGAGCCATGAAAAAGCCAGGAGATGCCGCCATCTTTGCCACGTGCCCTTCCAACTGAGAGAGAAACATTGAACATCATAGGCCTTCTTGAACCAAGGTATCTTTCCCTGGCTGCCTTGTTGTGGACATTTCTATAGACTTGCTTTAATTGGGACATTTTCTTGGCCTTAGAACTGTAGACTAGCAACTTATTAAATTCCCCCTTTTAAAAGCCATTCTGTTTCTGGTATATTGCATTCTGGTAGCTAGCAAACTAGAATACTGGGTCACAAAACAAGTCTCAAATTTAAAAATACTGAAATTACACAACGCATCTTTTTTGATCACAATGTAATGTACCTGGAAATCAGTGACAGGCAAAGGACTGGAAATCCACAAATATATGGAAGTTAAATAACACATTCTTAAACAATCAGTGGGTCAAAGAAGAAATTACAAGGAAAATCATTAAATATCTTGAGATGACTGAAAACAAGAAAACACTACATGAAAACGTATGGAATGTAACAAAGCAGTGGTGAGAGGGAAATTTATAGCCCTAAATGATTATATTAGTAAAGAAGAAAAAAGCTAAAATCAAAGACCTAATTGTACTCTTGGAGGAATCACAAAAAGAATAGCAAACTAAACCCAAGGCAAGCAGAAGGAAAGAAATAACAAAGATCAGAGAAGAAATAAATGAAATAGAAATAAAGAATGAAAAATAAACAAAAGAAACAAACCCAAAGGTTGGGTTTGATAAAAGATAATAAAATTGACAAACCTTTGGCTAGAATGACAAAGAAAAAGAGAAAACACAAATAAAATCAGAAATGAGAGGGTGGACATTACAGCTGATTCTGCAGAAATGAAAAGGATCATAAGAGGATTCTATGATCAACTGTATGCCAACATATTAGACGACCTAGATGAAATGGACAAATTTCAAGAAACATACTAACAACCTACAATGAATTTAGAGCAACAGAGGATTTCAACAGACCAATTTTAAATAAAGAAATCAGTCATCAAAAACCTTCCAACTAAAAAAAGCCAGGACCAGATGCCTTCAAGAGGTGAATTCTACTAAACATCCCAAGAAGAATTAATACCAGTCAAACTATTCCAAAAATTTAAGAGAAGGGGACATTACCAAACTCATTCTAAGAAGCCAACATTACCCTAATACTAAAGCCAGATAAAAATACAAGAAAAGAAAATTACACAGTAATTTTTCTAATGAATACAGATGCAAAAATCTGCAACAAAATATTTGCAAATTGAATCTAACAGTACATTAAAAGGATTATATACCATGATCAAGTGGGCTTTATCTCAGGAACACAATGGTGGCTCAACACAAGAAAATCTATTAATGTAATACACCACATTAACAAATCGAAGGGGGTAAACCACATGATCATCTCAACTGAAGATGAAGAAGAAGGCATGTGACAAAAATCACAGTATTTTTTCTTGATAAGAATGCTTAGAAAAAGAGAAACAAGGAAACTTCCTCAACATGATAAAGGACATATATGAAAACTCACGGCCAACACCATCCTCAATGGTGAAAGACTGAAAGCTTTCCCTCTAAGATAGGGAACAAGACATGCCCTCTGTCAACAATATTATTCAGCACTACACTGGAAGTTCTAACCAGAGCTAGATAGGATAAGAAGAGGTAAAACTGTTACTATTGGCAGATAACAAGACTCTATATACAGAAAATCCTGAAAAATCTACAACAAAGTTATTAGAGCTAAAAAACAAATTCAGCAAAGTGGCAAGGTACAAGTAGTGTCTCTATGCACTAGTAATGAGCAAGCTGAGGAAATAAATAAAAAATTTCCATTTATAATAGCAACTAAAACAATCAAACATCTAGGAATATTTTTAAGCAAAGATGTAAAGGACTTTACATGAAAAATCACAAAACTTTGCTAAAAGAAATCAAAGAAGATCTAAATAAACGGAAGGGCATTCCATACTCATGGATTGGAAAACCAAATATTGTAAAATGCCAAATCTACCCAAAACGATTTACAGAGTCAATGTATCCCAATCAAAATTCCAACAGATTGGAAAAGCCAATCAAATTTATTTGGAAGGATAAGGGGTCTCAAACAGTCAAAACTATCTTGAAAAAGAAGAACAAAACTGAAGGACTCGTATTTCCTGACCACAAAGCCACAGCAGTCAAAATAGCATGATATTATTTAAAACAAACAAAAAACAGTAGCATGATAGTGACAAAGGATAGATAAATTGACCAACGGAATCTAACTGAGAATTCTCTCTAACTGAGAATTCAGAAATAGATCCTCACATCTACAGCCAATTGATTTTGACAAGGGCACCCAGTTCACTCAATTGGGAAAGAATACTCTCTTCAACAAATGGTGCTGGGAGACCTGGATATCCATATGCAAAAAACTAAAGGAGGACCCCTAAGTCAAACCATATACAAAAATTAACTCAAAATGGATCAAAGACCTAACTATAAGGAACAGGACTATAAAACTAGAGAAAAATGTAGGGAAGCATCTTTAGGATCTTGTGTTAAGTAATGGTTCTTAGACTTTACACCCAAAGCACAAGAAATAAAAGGAAAAAATAGATAATTGGGACCTCATCAAAAGTAAATACTTTTGTGTGCCAAAGGCCTTTATCACAAAAGTTAAAAGACAACCTACTCAATGGGAGAACATATTTGAAAACCACATTTCTGAGAAGGGCTTAATACCCAGAATATAAACAGAAAACCTACGATTAAACAATAAAAAGACAAACCAATTTAAATATGGGCAAAGACTCAAATAGACATTTCTCCAAAGATACACAAATGGCTAAAAAAGCAAATGAAAAGAGGCTCAATGACATCAGCTATAAGGGAAATGCAAATTAAAACCATGAGATACCATTTCACACCCAAGAGAATGGCTACTATTAAAAAAACCAAACTAATAAAAAATTACAAGTACTGTAGGAACACTAATTCATTGACTTTGGAATGTAAAACGGTGTAGCCACTGTGGAAAATGCTAAACACAGAATCACATACAATCTGGTAATCCCACTACTATGTACATAGCCAAAAGAATTGACAGAAGGGACTCAAATAGATATCTGCACACCAATGTTTATAGCAGCATTATTCACAACTGCCAATAGACGGAAACAATCCAAGCGTCCATCAACAGATGAATGGATAAACAAAATTTGGTATATACATACGATGGAAAATTATTTAGCATTAAAAAGAAATGAAGTTCTGATTCATGTGACATCATGGGATGAACCTTGAAGACATCATGTTGAGTGAAATAAACAAGCATAAAAGGAAAAATATTTTATGAACTCACTTTGATAAGAAATAGTTTCAGTAAGCAAACTCATAGAGTCAGATTCTAGAATATAGATAACCAGGGCCTGGGTTAGAGGTAGGAAATGGAGAGTTAACACTTAAATTGTACAGAATTTCTATTTGGGTTGATTGTAACATTTTGATGGTGGTGATGGTAACACAACACTGTACCTGTAATTAACAGCACTGAATTATACATGTGACTGTGGTTAAAAGGGAAAGTTTTAGGATCTGTATGTTACTAGAATAAAAATTAAAAGGAAAAACACAGGACTGTACAACACAGTGAGCCCTACTGTAAACGATGGACTATAGTTAACAGTACAACTGTAAAATGTCCTCTGAATTATAACACATGTACCACGCTAATGGAAACAGTTAATAATAGGATAGTACACGGGAACTTTGCATTTTATATGTATTATCCATAATGTTTCTAAAAACCTACAACTTCTCTAACAAAAAAAAATTCTCAATTAAAACATGCAGGCAAAAGAAATCTATGTATTAGAAGTCAGGATGGAGGTATCTTTAAAAAGGAGGGAAGTGGTAATTGTTAGGAGGCAAAGATGATTCCAAGATGTTGGTCATTATCAAGTGTTAATTTCATGGTGTTTTCACTGCGTGATAATTAACTGAGTCATAAAATCACGGCATGCAGTTTTCTACATGCATGTTATATTTAAAGGGAAAAGTTTTTAAAAATCTAAGCACTACGTTAACTATCTGTATAACTATTTCCTTTTCCAAAATAATGTTCTTATGAACTCTGCAATTCAAACTGATTTGAATACATTAAAAACGTATGCAAATGAACTATTGGTGAAATGGTCTAAAAATAAACTTTAAAAAACTAGTTGCTGTGCATTCCGGAGAAAGGCTGTGTGCCTAGTACGTCTCCACAGGTCTGTAGAGAATACAATAATCATGAGAACATGAACCTAAAATAATTCTTATATTCTTTGTTAGTTAAAAAATGAAAAAAAAACAAACATACTTGTACATCTAGTCTCCATTCAAGGTTGTGGTAACTGGGAAGGTCGGGTGCCAATTCACTCAGAATAGTTCGGATCTCCTTTCTGTTGTCCAGATAAAGCTGAAGCAATAATTTGTTCAATTCTTCAGAGAAACCCAGAACAAAAACAGAGTCTTGGAAATCCAATTCAGAAATCTAAAAGTGAAATAAGTTTAAGAAACATCAAAATGTATCTTTGTCTAGAAAAACGCTAACACACTTCATACATGCAAATGAATACGATACCCTCTAATTCATTTCTGCTTAATAAACGAAAGAAACACTCCTTATAGTTAAAGACAGCACTTTTCCAATATCCCAAAATTTGAGTTACTGATACAAAAAATATGTAATGCTTTATATTAATGTATAAAAAGGAAAATAACTTTAGTTTCCCCTCCTATTCTCCATCAAGCCAGACACTTCATATGCAAAGAAAATAAAACATTTTATTCTCCTTCTTCTCAAAACACATATTTTGCCACCTAAGAGTGTGCAGGCAGAATTAGAGGCGATTTTATACCAACAAACGGGATTCATACTAGTAGATGATATTACAGTCATATTGCTTAATGTCTTCACAACATAAATTATAAATCATTGAGAACATTACTAAAGTACCCCAGACATTTACGAGGACTATGATGTAGAATACAGTGGACTTTTCTGAAGGGACCGAGTAATACAAAACGATCCATAAAGGCCCTTACCATGAGCTTTGAGCTCTCAGTGAGGAGGTATGTTAATCCTTCCACACCATGTTGGACAATGTCACTACTCACACTGAGCTTTCCTGCGAAAGAAGAGGAAAAGGAAGCAAATAAACTGTGTGACATTCATGCATTTATTCACGCTTTAACTTAGGGACTAAATACCCATTACTGCATGTTTTCAAAGGCTGCAATGGAAAAATACGACTTGGCCATGGCGTCGTGTCCTTTCTCACTCTCAACCAGAAGCCTTCACTGTCTCCCATCACGTAGGCTCCTTCCCAAAGCCAGACCCGTGAAAACTAGAGCCAGGCCATCGCCTGCTCTCGAACGCGGAGCTGCTCCAGGCCTCACGGAGGAGGAAGTCGGCGGGAAACCCGGGAACCGCCCCTCGCTCGGGGAGAAGCAAACGCCTAAAACACCAAACTTCGACAACAATCGTCAAACACAGACACGGTACTCAGAGCCGTCCCAGCTCTGGTCCACAGACTCCGGCTCATTTAAGCGGCCCGGTACCTCGGGAAAGCGGGTGACATTCTGCCCCTTTTACACATGAGGAAACAGACTTAAGAGGAGCTTTACAAGATCTCACAAGTACTCAGGAGACGGCGCGGTGGGCGCCCCGACCCCAAAGCCCCGCCGGGTTTATGGCCCCACAGCGGGAACAAGCTCCCACCAGCCGCCACGGGCCCGCCCCTGCCCGGGCGACCCAGACCCCCGCCCGTCCCCTGCGCAGCCGCGGCCGCCCCTTCTTACTGGCCGCGCCCTCGTAGACCTTCGGGTTCGAGCCCCGCCGCAGGAACTCCAGCGCAATCCGCCCGAACTCGGCCACCACTGCAACGCAAGCCAGGACGCCGTGAGCGCCGCGCGCGCCCCGAGGCCCCCTCCCCGGCCCACAGGACCCCACTCCCGCGCCGCCACGCCCCCTGACCCGCGCTGTCCACTCGCGGCAGGAAGGCCAGATGCTCCTTGTGCTCCTCCGACAGGTCCAGCAGCATCTTCGCGCGGCGGCGGATCGTACCGGGCAGAGCGAACGCCCCCCCCCCGCCACTTCCGGGGCCCGCGTCCAGTCGCGAAAGGGCTCCGGCGCCGCCGCGTCCCGAACTTTGGGTTCCGGCCCGCAGCCGGCCTTTGCTCAGGCGCCCCCATGCAGCGCATGAAGGAATCGGAAGATCCTTTAATTCATAAATCGTCTCGTGGTGAGTACGGGTGCATGGATGCGTGCTAAATTCTGTGAAAGAGTAGAAAATGCTGCAAATTCGACCCCCACCCCCCTTCATGGAGCTTACATTAATACTGCCAATAGCTAACATTTATTAAACACTGTGTCAGAAGCTGTTCTTGTATTTATTGACTCATTTAGAGTTCACAAGATTCCTACGAGCTAGAGGCTTCATTGTTATTCTCATCAGAGAGAAGGAATCTAAGGGACAGAGATATCAAGCCACTAAAACTAATTTTTATAGAGCTATTAGTTTGCACAGAGCTTTTGTATATGTTATCTTACTTAGTTGAAATTATTTAATATCCTCAATGGCTGTGAGCTCTTTTTTTTTTTTTTTAGAATATATAAAACTTTCTTTATTCACAGGTGGCATGATCGTGTACGTAGAAAACTCTATGGAATCTCCACAATATTAATAGATCTAAATAAATGAGTTTAGCAGACCAGAGCTACCTGTCTCATGGCAAAGCAGGATTAAGGGAGCCGTTTTTCTTGTAATCTACTTATTTCATTCATGAAGCCAAAGTGGTTTTAATATGCACAAAGGAGGAAAAGTGATATTTGCCTCCATCATGAAGTTTTAAGGTGAAAATTAGGCCCTTGAAAACATAGCACCATACAATTAATTTTAAAAACGAACTATGTATTTTTATGCACCTGATTTTAACAGTTATTTAAAAGGGAAGAAAAGGAGTGATTTAATCTCTTGCTTTTCAGTGCTCTCTGAGCAATTCAAATTCCTCTGCAATTTAGGTCACACATCAGGGTCTCACCTCGGAGCTCCTTAGAGTCGCATCCTGGGCGGCACCCAGACTTCTGACTCCGGGCAGCCCCTCCAGGGAGAGTATTTGAACCTCTCCAATAATGCTGTGTGCCGCCAGGGTAGTGCAGAGACCGCTGACCTGAATTCCAGCCCTGGCTTCTCGGTTTTGGGTCTTGTCTGTAAAGTGGAGAATGACTGAGATTCTCTTAACCATGGAAAATATTTGGTCTTATGACTTTAAATGAATAGACTGCTATTGAAATAGCTTTAACACACTGCCTCAAAATATGTAATGTATTCTTACCTAAGCAGTCTTTCAGATAGCCCTTTGCTTAGGGAAAAGATAGTTTTCCAGGTATCACTTAGGAACACTGCTGTTGAGGCTAAGTGGACGGAGACACTGATATTTTTTGTTTCTTTTGTATATGGTGGAAGAATCCTTTCCTAGTAAACTAGAGACTGTACAAGAATTTAAAAAATACTGTTAAGACAATTCAAGACAAGCCATAGACTGGGAGAAAATATTTGCAAGTCACATGTCTGATCAAAACTCAGTAATAACCATGGACAGTTTTTCATGGGCAAAAGATTGGCACAGACATTTCACCAAAGATGATGTGTGGGTGGTAAAGAAGCTCGTGAACAGATGTTCAGCATCGATGTCAACAGGGAGATGTAAATTAAAACCACGGGCAAGCCGTATCCTTCCCAACAGGTGGTTTAGTTAGCATTAATTTTAGACATTCTAATAGGGATGGAGTAGTAAAAGGAAAGATTAATATATATGATTATTGTCAGGTTTTAGACGGTAGCCGACTGAGAAATCAGAGAAACTGAGTCCGAGTTTAAAATTTTATTGTCCCGGGGCGAGGTTCCTGGGTCCGGGTGCTCAGGGT
>PVIY010049563.1:0-16668 GCA_004026745.1 Myrmecophaga tridactyla | reverse complement strand
TTAGAATTAAAATCTAGTAACAAGCTTGTGATTTCTTTTCAAATGGTGTGTACCTTGAACTGGATCCAGTTAACTTTCTAATTCTAAATCCCACAAGCCCACCAGGTGGCAGTAATGGGCTTTTGATACATACCATATCTCGGAGACATTCCAAAATGATTTGACCATGGAGATCCTAAGAGCTCAGAGGACATATTATGATGTTTTCAATCTCCAGACATACCTGCTCTTGCTCAAAACTCCATTCAAATTCAGCTTTTTACTTGATAAATACCCTTTTATTAATAAGGGTATATAATTTGTCTAACCCCTAAAACCCAGACAACCCAATCATCTTTGTGGCACTTACTTTGATTTTGGAGCTGGCAGACTATAGTTTGTTTTTTATTGTTTGAGGGGTGTATTTAGGTGTCCCTGTCCAAGTGATGTCTAGGAATTTTACCATTTTTCCTGAGTCCTGTAACTTACTTGGGTCAATCAGCCATCCTCTGCTGATCATATGATAAACAAGCACTTATATCTCAATCTTAGCTTGAGAAACCAACTTTATATCATCAACTTCCTCACTGAATCAGATCTAAGTGGCATAAGCATGAGAATTTAATAAACTTAAGATAACATAGTAGATGCATATTAGGGTCTGCCCTGCATGAATGCACATTGGCTTTGATTTCTTTCCTGAGTAGAGATGGAAAATAAAACTTTAGTCAAATTGGTCACAGCATATCACTCCTGCTGAGCTTCAGACAAGCATAAATTGCTGATGCTGTGTTGGGATGTTGCTATTAGAGGCATCATTTTATTCAGTCCTCTATAATGTATAGTTTTCACCATTATCCATCTGCTTTATTTTTATAAGCCAGACTAGATGCCAAGCAAGGAATAGATGGGTACTTATACATCTCTATTTAACTGATCCTTAATTACAGCTGAAAATTATTTTACCTCCTATATTGTTTCAAATTAATCACTTGAGTGTATTTAAGCTAATTCTAATTTGAAATTGCTTAAATGGGGCCTCCCACCCTGCAGGCCCAACTAAAATAAGAAGAGATGAAGATTTGTTCATTGCTTTCCCAATCATTTGAGTAAGGGAAAATCCCTCCTTTCAATCATCACATCCATTCCTATAATACAGTCTGATAGGGGTGAGGCAACACATACATTATCTTCATACATAAATTCCTACTTTCAGTCGTAGTTTCACCTCCCTACTTTCTAGAAATTCAGTTATATTGCTCTTCTATTTGGTTGGCAGGTTTAGGCATGACAGGACATTGAACACCAATATCCAGAAATCCAAATAAAGTTTCTTCACCACCCCATACCATTTTAGCCATAACCATGCAAATAGCGTAGGTGTCCTGCTTGGGTTTGTGCCAAAGTCTCTGGCCTATATGTCACCCAGAGTCATAATCCTTTCCTTTTCCTTGAACTGTTTTAATCCATACTGGCTCTGAAGGGGTTATAGATTTGTTTTTGAAATATGATGACCAGATTTTAAAATCAAGCCTAGGATAAATTGAGCAAATCTGTTATGATTCTTTTAACAGTTCGATGAGTTGGTAGGACAACTGAACTATCTCATCACTGGCATGATCATTTAGATTTTAGTAGCACTCCATATAAATCCCCCTCTTTCTTGCCATGTAAAAAAAAATTTCAGACTTACAGAAAAAATATGAAAATAGATCAGATATTTCCCATATGCCCAATATCGAGTTCTCCTACCATCATCTTAGATTAGCACAGTACACTTGTCACAATTAGGGAACCAGTATTTTTACATTAATATTAACTGAAGTCCATACTTTATTCAAATTTCCTTTTTGTTGTTGTTTTCTATGCCAGGATCCCATCCAAAAATTTTGGCTCTGTAGTTTTTCAGACTTCCCTTGTTTTTTATGACCTTGACAGTTTTGAAGAGTACTGGTCAGGTGAGATATTTTGTAGAATGTCCTTCAATTGAAATTAGTATGATGCTTGTCTTGTGATTAGTCTGGGGTAATGAGTTTGGGGGATAAAGACTACAAAAGTAAAATGCCATTCACTTCACATCATATCAAAGTTATATGCCACTGATATGAACCTTCATTGCTGGTATTAAACTCGATCACATGTCTGGAGTAGTGTTTGTCAGGTTACCCACTGTAAAATTAGTGTTTTCTCTCTCTTTTCACTCTGGACCCTCTTGGAAGTAAGCCACCATGCATGCCCCACACTTAACAAGTGGGGATTTATGCACCACCTCCTTGAGGACAGAGTATCTACATATATTATTTGGAATTCTTCTTTATGGGAGATTTGTTTATATCAATATAGATTCTGGGATATTTGTTTTATACTCTGAGTTATAATCCCATTCTACATTATTTATTTTGTTGCTCACATTGTTACAGCTTTGGCCATTGGAAGCTCTTACCATTGGCTACTGTGTCCCTTTCTCAAATGCCCATCAGTGAGGCTTTTCACTTGAACACAGTCTTACTTTTTGGAACTGTAAGTTGCTCTAGAGTCATCTTGCACGTTTTCTGCCCCAGTTCTAGAATTTTTCATTTTTCCAAAGTGTCCTGGTTGCTTTAATTAAAGAACAAAGAATAATAATTAAAGTTCTGGGTGCTAAATAACCATCTGAAAACTTTTTCCCAGTTTAATTTCCCCAAGACTTTTTTTATCCCCTTTATTCTTATTGTTCCCTTTCTTCTGAATAGTCTTGCTCTTTCCCCATCTTTAAGAAGATCTGCAGCATCTTTCCTCACATTATGGTGTCTCTCCCCAAAAAGTCACACAAGGAGCTGGAACAGTAGGAGCCTTTTTATCATGTCACCAATCATCACCTGAAAAGGCATAGGGTTAACAAATACCTGAGTATCATCATATAAACAATCCAAAGTTGCTTGTATTCTGAACATTTCAGCAGCCTCAAAAGGAGGATTTCAGTTAATATTTGCTCTCAAAGGATGCTATTAAAAGAATGAGAAGATTTTTAATTTCATATCTGATTATTAGGTTTTTATACAGAATATGTAAAGAATTCTCAGAACTCAATAATGAGGAAAGAATCAATGCAATTAAAAATGGATAAAACATTTGAAGAAGACACATCACCAAAAGAAGATATACTGATGGTAAATAAGCACGTGAAAAGATGCTCAACATCATTAGTAAGCAGGGAAAAGCAAATTGAAAAACCTTTATGAGATATCACTATATAACTACTAGAATGTATATTTTAAAATTTTGACCATACCAAGTGTTGTAAATGATGTGGAGCAGCTACAATTCATACACTAGGATTGTAAAACAGTATAAAACCTCATGAAATTATTTGGCAGTTTCTTTAAAAGGGAAATATACATCTAAAATTACATATACATATGATGAGCCATTCCAGTTCTAGGTATTTTACTCAAGACAAGATTATTAGCCACTGGTGTGAGACCCTCCAGTTCTCCTTTTCTCTGCTGCAGCAAATTCTGAATCTTCCCGTTGAAATGTTAACATTAACAAGAGATAGAACATCCATCAGCCAAAGTCCTTGAATGACTATATAGAATAGAACTTCATACTACCCTTGCCACTGAGCCACAAGAGATGTGCAGTGGGAGCAAGAAATCCATTTTTAAGGTTTTAAGCCATTGAGATTTTTAATGTTACTTGTTGCCACATCATAACCTACCTGAAGGGGGCTGGATTATATATTATGTGACATTTCATTTTTGGAAGGAACTCTCTGCTTAATGACCTCAAGCTAACTCAACTCAAAACATTTTGGTGGGGGTGCAGGGGTAGTTCAGTGGTAGACATCTCACCTGCCATGCAAGAAACCCAGGTTTAATTCCCAGCCCATGTGCTCCCTGCCCCCTCCCCCCACAAAATTCAGTAAATGGTGCTGCAATAAATGGCATAGTCACATGGAAAAAGAATGAAATGTGACACTCATTATCATACAGCATACAAAAAAAGGAAAAAAAATGTGGCTCTTTCTTCAATCTTTTCTTTTAACTTAACATAGCAGTCATGCCCTGAGAATAACATTTTTGTTCTATCACAAACTTTTTTTTTCTCTATTCAGGCAAGTTTAAAGATTCTACTAATACATTCTGAAACCATAGGCTCATTGTGGGTGAAAGAATGAACTGGCCACATGCTCTCTGATGGCCTCTCTAGTTTCAAGTTCTCTTCATCAAAATATTCTGAAGAAGGGTCTTTCTTTCCATAAATAATACCATAACTCAGTGACTCATTGATAGCTCTACCTAAATGAGGGAACAACCTGGGGGAAATTTGGAGCCTTATGTGAGATAGTGTACTCATAGTAAACTCATATATTAACATATTCCAATGTAAGAAATCTATTCTGTGTATGGGTAAATATAAAAATAAATACAAATTAATTGAATACAATTTTATATTTACTATATAGAATGTTTAATTAATTTTTATAACAATTTGATAACAACTGACTAGAATTCTTCCTGATAGAATATGAAGTCTATTAGATGTGATGTATTTCTGAGGACATGTACAACAATAATCTCAGGTAAAGCATTGATATGGGGAGAAATAGACACAAGATGCAGTAAGGAACATTTCTTCTAATTTTTTCAATTTTTGAGCCTAACAGAGTCATTGTCTCACAGGTATGAAGATTTTCCAGAGAAAATTTCCTTCAAAACTATTTAATCTTTGGGTTTTAGCCTGTTTGTGTCCAGCTCTCTCAGTGATGATAGTATTAATTTTCACATTCACAGGGCTGGTTTTCTGACATCTGATATTCAAAATTAGATTTGTCCTGGATCTTTAGAAAACTTATGTGTGGCTCAGGAGAAAAAACAGGACATTGATTCTTTTTTTTTGGTAATTTTTTAACTTTTTATTTTGAAACATAGTATATAACACTTACTGAGAACTGAATATAACCTGTCCCTACCCCCAGATAACAAGATTCACCAATTTTAACCTTTGACATATTAGCTGTATCATTCTGTCTATTCAAATTCATCATTTTTTTAACACTTGATTTTAGGTTGTATGCATCATGCTCCTTTAACACTTATGAGCTGGTTTGAATCTGTTTAGTACCCCAGAATAGCCAAGTTATTTACTCCTCATTCAGTATTGCTGTATGGGAGCTTTTTAGTTGTTTCCATGGAGATGTGACCCACCTAATTGTGGATGGTAACTTTGATTAGATGATTTCCATGGAGGTGTGTCTCCACCCATTCAAGGTGGAGTTACCTTCTCAAGCCCTTTAAGAGGGAACCATTGTGGAAAAAGCTTCAGAGCCATGGGAGCCCATGCAGCCAGAGACCTTTGAAGATGAAGAAGGAAAATGTCCACCCAGGGAGCTTCAGGAAACAAGAAGCCTGGAGAGAAAGCAAGCAGATGTCACCATGTTCCCCAAGTGCCTTTTCAGTTGAGTGAGAAACCCTGAAAGTCACTGGCCTTCTTGAACCAAGCTATCTTCCCTGAATGACTTAGATTTAGACATTTTCTTAGCCTTAGAACTGTAAACTTGTGACTTATTAAATTCTCCCTTTTAAAAGGCATTCCATTTCTGGTATATCACATTCCAGCAGCTTGCAAACTAGAACAACTTAATACTGCCATGCACATTTCCTAGGAACAAGGATATTCACTTATGTTACCACTTTAAAATTGATATGAAGCTTACAGTCTATATTCTAATTTTTTCATATGTCCCAATAATATCCCTTCGAGCCTTTTCTTCTCCCTTGCTAGATCCCATTCAGGATCATGTATCATATTTAATAGTCATCTCCTTAGTTGCTCTTGCTTTCTTTTTCTTAATTGTGGGAACATATATATGATGTAAACTTTCTCATCTCAACCACTTCCAGCATACCATTCAATGGAATTAACCACATTCACAACATTGGGGTACTCCCCATTACTAAAACTTTTCCATCTCCCCAAACGGAAACTCTATACCCACTAATTCCCCTTTCCCCACTCCCCCCTACCCCTGGCAACCTGTACTCTAACTTCTGTCTCTATGAGCTTGTGTAATGTCTGAACCATCTTTGTAGTTATGATGGGGCTTACATTTAACATCCTAAATCTGTAACAATCTCATTTGCTTTAATACCAGCTTAACTTCAATAGTATACACAAACTGTGTTCCTAAACCCCTCTCCCCCCTGAACTTTATGTAATTCTTGTCACAAACTACATATTTATACATTGAGTCTTAAAACCACTGATTTATTTTTATATTTTATACATTTGACTTTTAGATCCTGTAGGAAGCAAAAAGTGGAGTTACAAACAAAAAATACAACAGTGCTAGCATTTCCCCATGCTATTATCCTTACCAGAGATCTTTGTTTCTTTGTGTGGCTTTGATCAATTGCCTATGAGGACATTTATTCTTGATACCCCTGCTCATGAGGAGATCACAGATTTTAACTTCCTGTCATTTTGACTTGTAGTTTCTTTTTTTTTTCTGGGAATACATAATGGATAACAATTTCAGCTGCTCTCCTCACCTAGAGATCTAAGCAAAGGAAGTGCAAATGCAAAACAAAGGCATAGGTTTCTCTACCATTCTAAGTAAAACTGGGATAACAGAGTGAATTTTGAAAAGTTCATGAACATTGGAGTTAGATTTTGTGTTTAGGTTATGTGAGTTTAACTTGCTTTCTTCTCATCAAGATTCTCACTCTTCACCTGTAAAAATTCTGAGAAAAAGACTATAATGATGGTAACGTCATGAGCCATGTGAATCACCATCTTGTATCCCCAGAAATGGTGCACAAGGAGAGCACATCACTTCTGTAGCATCCTTACCAACACAACATAATTTCAATCTGATAATGAGAAAACATCATACAAATCCAAAATGAGGTGAATTCTACAACATATCAGATCAGTGGTCTTCAAAGTGTTAGTCATGAAAGACAAGTTAAGGAAAACTAAGAAACTGCCACAGATTGGGAGACTAAGGAGGCAAAATAACTAAATGTGATGTACAATCCTGGATTGGGTCTCAAAACAGAAAAAAAAGCATGGAAAAACAGGTGAGAGCCAAATGCATTCTGTATTTGAGTAATATTCTTAATTTTGATAAATATTCTATGCTTATGTAAAATATTAGCATGTGGAGAAGGATATATAGGAACAGTACTATTTTTGCTACCTGCTGGATATCTAAAGTTATATTTAAAAATACTTATTATGAATAGTCAGTAAAATTTATAATTTTATTTGTATTTACATTTATTTTTACTGCCCTTGATTGAAAGACTCAACTTTTTACATCAGTGAGCCTACAAATCTATCCTGTTTGCTGTAACTTATCAAAGTAACTTTTTGCTTCTTTTTAACTTTCCTAACTTAATTCTTCCTCATGGGCCAGGCAATAATCTGAACTGTCAAGGGTATTGGTTTTGCTGACAGTCCAAAGAAGGACTTCAGAGCCCAGAGACTCTTCATAGTCTTAGGCTTAACGAGGACATCAGTCTGTCCCTGGAGGTTTGCCTGCTCACAAACATATTTTTCTCTGACTAATGGCAGGCAGTTGCAGAGCCAGAGGCCACTAACTTCTCAATGACTGTAATTTCTGGTTGAGAGTGAAAGGGGAGAAAGGTGAAAACAACGTTAATGAACAGACTCAAACTATTCACCATAACAATAAAAACAATAAGCCCTTTAGGAAATGCCAACTTTGGCATCTGGTCTCAATGTGGTATCAGGAGACCTGCTACTAAAACAATCATGAAGTTGCTAAAGTTTGTTATAGAGCACCTGCTTTCTGTCACTGTTCCCTTGTTCCACATCTGATGCTTTTTCCAGTACTCTCAATGTTACCAGTCCCAGCCTTTGCCAGGCCCAGTGCCCTCTAGCAACTTTGGCCTCCCAGTCCTCCTAGTCCATCACTACATTTAGCCCACCCTAGATATGCTTGTTTCTTATGATTATATTGCATATATTTTCCCTATCCCAAGCAACCTCCATAATCTCATGTTAGAAATTGACAAAGACTTCCCTTTATAGTCTCAGATAATATATTTTAGAGAGGTCTTCGATTTTGGTGTGGTATTAGGTACATGACTCTATATATTTGTCAAAACTAGTCAAACTGAACACTGAAGGGTACATTTTACTTTTTCATAAATTATATCTCAATAAAGTTGATTTTTAAAAGTAAGAAAAAATTAACAAGGAGCTGTTCTAAAGAAAATGGCATGGTTTAGGAGCAAGATTAGAAAACCATCATCAAGAAACAGATTAGTTTGCCAGGTTAGGAAATACAACTTGACTTGAACCCTAAGGAAGCTCCTGAGTGATCTCAGTGGCCTGGTTCTATGAACAAAATCAGCATTTTGTCAAGATAGACAAGGAAATGAAGTTGCATTTCCATTCCTGGAAGATACTCCACCAAACAGTTCAATTCTCTTCTTGTAATTAAATCTGTAGAAAAAATAAGGTGGCTGCATAATCATTAACTTGAGCCTTTTATGGTCTACTCAGCCTATCTCTAGGTCAATGCCAGACATCTTTATGTTTGCCAGGATTCCTGTCTTGTTCAAGGATAAGCAGGTATGAATGGAAAAAGGGGGTAGGGGAGGGGCAGAAAGCTCTTGACCCCATTTTTTTAAATATGCTATATGGTAGGGGTCACATTTCATTCTTTTTCTATGTGAGTATCCCATTATTGCGGCACTATTTGCTGAATTTTTGTTTGTTTGTTTTTTCTTTCTTTTGTTTGCTTGCTTTGGTGAAGTACATCGGCCAGAAATTGAACCCAGGTTTTCTGCATGACAGGTGAGAATTCTACCACTGAACTACCCTTGCACCAACCCCCTTAACCCCTATTTTTAAAGCCAATTTTATTTAGGTATTCAGTTTCTTACAGCTAAAATAAGCTAACATATACTCATGTATTATTTCATTTAATCCTCAAACCAACCTTATTGAAACAATTATTTCTATTATTCTTTTTTACAAGTAAGTCCTCTCTCTGAAGCCAAGGGAACTTAATTTACACAGTTACTGATTGGCTAAACCAGGATTCTTAATTCCTAATTCCATTTCAGCATACTTTGCTGCCTATTGTCAGTGTCCTCCAACCAAAGTTAAACCAAATTGCATTGATTTCTCTTTGCAGTGAGAGAAAATGCAAACCATAGAGAATATTGGGGTGTCTAATTAAGAAGGTGTTAGAAGGAATTTATGATAAGATTTCAGCTGGTTTTATGGATTTTTTTGAATTTTAGAAATTGGGACTTTGTTGTGCATTGGATCCATTTAGGAGGTGGGAATAATTCTATGATTTCTTAATAAATGTTCTTTAGAAGGAAGGAAGACTAGTGAGATGATAACATTTTATTTGATAAAGAACCAGCAGTAACTAATATAAGCCAGGATAGAACAGAGGATATTGGGCCATGTTCATGCCTTTCTTGTGTGGTCATGATTACAGAGTGGCCCTGTCTGAACTTGAGATTCTTTGGAATGTTTTATGTTCCGCAAGAGAACACCAAAGCATTTCTATAGGTCTTTGAAAGAAGGTGTGAACGTGTTTTACATATAGAATATTTGACTATAGGAGATATTATATAGTATACAATGGCTGTGACAATATGTTACAATTACCAAAATGTGAGTGTATATGGATAGTATGGTAGAGTTACTGATTGCCTTATAGGTATTATCCTGCAGTAAAGAGATATGAATTCAACACAGAAGCTAGAGGAAAGTTGAGAGGAAGGGAGAAAAAAGTTAATAACATTTCAACGTCATTCATGTAAGGAACCAAAAGACATTAACCAAAAAAATAAAAGGAAAACTAAAGGCATATTTTAAAGTTAGCATAAAGGTAACATTTAAAACAAGAATACACATCTTTTTAAAAACCTATATTTAACAAAGAGAAAGAAAATATATCAAATATAGGAAAAGATGTATGTGCAGGTATTCATTTTCAGCATTATAGGTAGTAGCAAAGTTATAAAACAATCAAAATAGTTTTCAACAGAGTTGATTGAATATATTCTTTACATCAAAAAATGGAGTCCTGTGCATAGCAATACATCCCAAAGATTACCTCATTGCAGCAGTGAGTACTTCCAAAAATTCCAATATCTAATAAGTTCCTCAACTCCTTTGATCCTTCACTGGCAATGTTCTGAAAGCACCCCCACCCTTTTTTATATTTCCCAAGTCAAGAATTTTTCTTTTCTGATTTGTCCATTTTAGTCTTCAGCTACCATTTTAAGGATTTTATTATTTTCACAAGGCAATTTCTTATTTTATGATCTCTGGTTGTTTCTTCTTTATTAACATAAGGTATTTTAATACTTTTGTTAAAAAAGATATATTTTTTTTAAATATTACACACATTTTCTGAATCTTGTTTCCTTGGTTGTAAGATATTTCATTTATTGCACTTATTGTCTCATGTTATTGGCTTCCTTCATATATTTGATGCTTATTGACCCCACACTAATATTTCAAGTTGGTTGTGAATCTGATTTTAGGGTAAGAATGTAATCAACCTGTCAATTGTTCTTATATTCACTCTTGCTCTCAGTTTGACAACTTCTTGGAACTGCCACACATGTCTCAATAGTAGGATGTGTGCAGTAATAAATATACATTTAAAGCATTGCTCTGCTCATTTAATATCATTCCATATACTAGCTCTCCCCAAGAATTATATATAGATTTTAATCTACTAAATGTCCACCTTTCTGAATTTAGTGTGTTTGTAAATTTCTTTAAATACTTTCCCTTTTATTCTCAGTATTTTATTGACTTCACCAATTACCAATGGATTGAGGGACTACCTACAGTTTGAACCATGCTGAAAATTTCTTTGAATCTTAATAAATTTATTAACAAACTGAGTGATTACCAATGATTAAAGAAATTGTATGATGTGCTACATAACAATGATACAAGAATTTTTGTTTCTGTTAAAAAATTCTGTGATTCTAAAAATAGCTCTCATTCTATTTCTTAAAATACCCTGTCTCAGAATTTCTGAGCAAGGAAAAAAAATGTCAATGAACCTGCAAATAACTTGCTTTTATTCCAAACCTTTCCAAACTAATAATGCACTGCTGTGCTTCTTGAAATATGTCAGTTTAGGAACAGAAAAAAAATGCTAATGTAAACCTTGAGGGCAATATTTACTCAAGTCACAAGGAAATATTCAGCTTTTTAATTCATTTACAATGATTTTGGATTAGAAGCTATCCAGTTTCGCAGGTCACAATACCAGCACAAAACACATTCAACTCAGTGTATCTTCTGTTGTGAGACACTAAGAGACCTAATGCCCTTTGCAGTCATGCAAAATAATTAGTCTGCTAGATACCCACAACAGGTCTTGATGGAATCAGGAATGGATCTCAATGACCACAATGGGGTTTTGCTCTCTTGACAACTACAGTATATGAACTTAAATTTAAACTTGGAACCAGATACTCTCTATTGTACTGTGATAGACTTTGGCCAGACCTGCTATACTCAATTCTTTTCATGCCTTGTAAAGTCACAGATAACTACTGGAGCATGTCCACAGGTAGGTCATTGATACATAGTGGAATGTGACTGTGATCATTTGATGCCTGCTCACTTTTACCTGTGGATAATATGGCAAGTTGGTCCTAATGTCATGACAAGATATTACAGCCCCAACCCAGATGGTATATTAGAATTTTATGCCAGGTACATGAATCTTCTTAAAAATTTTAAGGTAATTAATCCAGAGGTATGTTTGTTTGTTTTTTAGTGAAGTTATACGTTTACAGAAAAATTGTGATTAACTAGAGTTCTCATATACCACACTTTTATTAACATTTAACATTTTGCATAGTGTGGTTCATTTGTTACAATTGATGAAAGAGCATATTCATAATTGTGCTATTAACTTTAGCCTAGTATTCACCTTAGTCCATGATTCAACTTTGTCAAACTTTCACCTGACTTGTACAGGCATGTGGAATTTTTAAAATTTGTACTCTACTAACATATATACAGCCCTATTTCCCCCTTTTTACCACATTCAAATATGTAATTCACTGCTGTTAATTATGTCCTTAATGTGCTGTTATCACAACCATCCATTACCAAAACTTTTACATCATCCCAAATAGAACCTTTATACAATTTAAGCATTAATTTCCCATACCCTCCTCCCTCTCTACCCCTGGCAATCTGTATTTTAGTTTCTCACTCTATGGCTTATTCTAATCATTTCATATCAGTAAGATCATACAATATTCATACTTTGGTGTCTGGGTTATTTACTCAAAATGATGTCTTCAAGTTTCATCCATAGTGTCACATGTATCAGGACTTCATTTCTTTTTATGGATGAATCATATTCCTTTGTGTGTATGTATCACATTCTGTTTATCCATTTATCTGATGATGGACCATTGGTTTGCTTCCTTTTTTTGGATATTGTTAATAATGCCTCTATGACATCAGTGTTCAAATATCTGTTCAAGTTCACGCTTTCAATTCTTTTGGGTATAGTCAGATTTCTGGGTCATATAATTCTATATTTAATGTTCTGAGGAACCTCAAACTGTCTTCCACACAGGCTGAACCATTTTCTCTCCCTACCAACTATGAATTAGTGCTCCTATTTCTCCACACCCTCTCCAAAACTTGTATTTTAGTTTCCTAGTCTACTAAAGCAAATACCATGAAATGTGTTGGCGTAAACAATGGGAACTTATTCACTCACAGTTTGAAGCTGGGAAAAAGAAAGTACCAGTCAAGGCATCAAGGCAATGCTTCCTTATTGAAGACTGGTGTACCGAAGCTGATGGCCAGTGGTCCTTGGGCCTTAGCTTGTCACATGGCAAGGCACATTGTAGCATTTCCTGGTCTTTCCCTTTTTTTCTGGGTTTCATCAATGGCTTCCTAAGGCTTTCATTCTGCTTATAAGAATTCCAATAATGGGATTAAGACCCATCCTGATTAAGGTGGGTCACACCTTAACTGAGATAGCCTCATCAAATGGTCCTACTTACAATGGGTTCATACCCACAGGGATGTATTCAGTAACCTGTTTTGGGGGGGGGTACAGACAGCTTGAAACCAACCCAACTTTTATTTTCAGTTTTTTTAATAGTACCTTTTCTAATGGGTATGAAACCTATCTCAGTGTGGTTTGGATTTACATTTCCCTAATGCCTAATACTGTTAAGCATTTTTCATGTATTTTTTTAGCCATTTGTTTATCTTCTTTTAGACATTTCTGTTCAAGTCTCTTGCCCATTTTTAATTGGGCTGTTTGTCTTTTTATTATCGACTTGTAGGAGCTTTTCCTATATTCTGGCTATTGAATCCTTATCAGATATATGGTTTCTAGATATTTCTAATGTTCTGTAGGTTGTCTTTCCACTTTCTTGATGTACTTATGCACAAAAGTTTTTAATTTTAAAAAGACTCATCTTATCTATTTTTGTTTCTTGTGTTCTTTGCTTTTCATGTAAAATCTAAAAATTCATTTCCTACTATAAAAAATTCATTGCCTACCACTGAAGATCTTACATTGGTTTTTTTTTATTTCTCCTTTCCACATCAAATGTCAAATTCCATAAGATGGCAACTTCTATGGAATCTGAGGTAAGCACAAATTTTTATCCTTTTATATTTTTTCTTAAAGACATGCACAAAATATTTTTATTCAGATATTGATGAACAAGGAATATAACCCAGGTAAAGTTCTAGAAAAAAATTACAGGCCATCTCATTTTCACATATAATGTATTTTTTTAAATAAATATGAAATTTCAGTGTGAAATTTATATGTTATAAAGGCACAGTACTCAAGTATTCACAACTATGCTTTATCTAATTTATAACTTGTTAAACATTTTGTATGTGTTCATTTGTATGCTTCAACAAATATTTGTTTGCTGTATATTACTGCTAGCTATTGAAGAAAAAATGCTGAAGAAATAAAAGCAATGTGATCTCTACCTTCATCATTTCCAAGTGTTTCACTGTTTTTAGTAATAGGAACCACTGATTTTTACACATAACAAGTTGTAGCAGGCTATCACAGAGTTATGCAGTGGGCCCATGATGTCAGGATACTTGAGTCTCTGTCATCTTCATGTTTTTGCTGTCATGGCTGTGGGCCTCTACTCTGAACCTCAAAACTTCATCAAAAATAGTCCCCACAATGAAATTATCTAAAATTGAGAATGTTGATGAACTATGGACTTTGGGCCCTATACATTTTATCTATTTTTGTTTCTTGTGTTGTTTTGCTTTTCATGTAAAATCTAAAAATTCATTGATGCCCAATGAATGCAGGAGGCTGAAGGATTCAGTGGTGGAGAAAAAGATTGGCAAATGATGAGATATACTTATGAACAAATGTTGTGTTGCTACAAAAAGGAACAAAGTCATGAGGTATGCAGCAATGTGAATGAACATGTGAGACATTTTGTGAGACAAAATAAGCCAGAAAGAAAAGAACAAGAATGGTATGGTCACCTTTAGAAAATACTTATAAGAAAACCTAGGTTGTAAGCTTTTAGAGCAGACACATTAAGTCCAGACTGGTGATTACTATTTCTGGATTTTGAGAGGCTGTTTTATAACATAACCTGACATTTAGAGAGAGGAACAAAGCTGAACAGGTTGGAGTTAAAGTAATTCAGAAAAATAGGGTTAAGAAAAACAGTGTTTATATTTTAGAACCACACAAACTCTTTGAGACCAATGATAAAAAGTTTTATTTGGCTGGAACTGAAATTTTCTGTAATGCATAATCTAACTCAATTTATCTCTATAGTTCATTTGAATAATTGATTCAATGAGTACACAAGGAGTACAGAATAAGAAAGAGGTCCTTTAATCCTGTATAGATTATTGTAATGCCTGGATACATCCTAGAGTATATTAAGTGTATAATCAAAAAGCATTGGCAAAGTCCCCTGAGGTATGGGAGAAAGACTATGGAACTGTTAAACCTTACCATCAGGGAATCTCCTGATACTGTGTCAAACTTTAGGGACACCCAAATCAATAGGCCATGTCCTCAATCAGGAGGCTTATTCTTGTGAAGTTTATGTAGGTAACAGAAAAGTTTAGACTACCTATAAGTATACCTAAGAGTTACTTCTGGAGGACCTCTTTTATTATTCAGATGTAGCCTCACTCTCTCCAAACACAACTCTGCAAGTGAAATCATTGCCCTCCCCACTACATGGGATATGATATCCAAGGGTGAAAGTCTCCCTGGCAACATGGGAGATGACTGCCAGGGATGAATCCAGCCCTGGCACTGTGGGATCAGCAGTTCTATTCTGACCAAAAGGGGGAAAAGAAGTGTAACTAATAAAGTAGCAGTGGCAGAGAGAGATCAAATAGAGTCTAGAGGCTACTCTGGAGTTGCAGTTATGAAAGCTTCAGTTAGACCTTGCTACTTATCATAACCTGCCAACCCCCAACTAGGACCATTCCAGCCAATCCTAGGGCAATATATAAGATTCCACAAGGGTTCCAGGCACTAGAATAACTTTCCAGAAATCTACAACCTCCAGATGGGTCTCTGACCCAGATAAGTCCTGAAACCTAGCTTGACCTCTCCAGAACATCAGAGAGTTCCATCTCCCTATCCCATATTAGTGGCAGGCCCTTTCAATATGAAAAATTTAAAAGGACCATAGTCCAAACACCCCTAAAGAGAGAGATGGAAAGATCAAAGGTGATGATAGAGTTATACAGAGAAGATAGGAGTTAACAAATGAATATCAATGCTGAATCATTAAATTTATATCTCTTTTAGTCTCCAGTATTTTAGAGAAGCTAGAAGTACAAACCTGAAATTGTGGAATTGTAACCCATGTCAAGCTCTGAAATATGTTCTACAACAAATTGTGGTGCTACGCTTTGAATAGCTTTTTTGTGTATATGTTATTTTTCACAAAACAAAAAAGGAAAAAAGTCCATTGTGATGACAAAACAATGTTTAAGACTTCTAGCTTCCTATATTCTAGAGCAGCTAGAAGGAAAAATCTGAGAGGATTGTATGGCAGCCCATGACAAACTCTGGGATCTGTCCTGTAACTACTTGTTGAAGAGTACTTTGAAAACTTGCTTTTTTATTTCTTTGTTTTGTATATATGATATACCATACAATAAAAAAAGTTAAAAATCTAAAAAAAAAAGTTCCCAAAGAAGAAGGAACAGGGAAAATGAATAAGAAAGCTAATCCCTTTAAATTAACTATATTTCCTTCCATCTAAAAACACAAATCAACTGGTTTAATTGCAATGACTATCCATTTAGGCTAAAGAGTCATCATTTTCAACACAATTAATGATTTTCATCTTTTTTCCAACTATAATTTTATGAAACCTAAAGCTCTCATCAGTAGCATCAGTATTTTCTTTTTGTTTGCTCTTCTAATAAAAAAAGAAAAATAATTGATTTAAAGTATCAAATCAAGGTAAAAACAAAGCTATATGACCAAAGATGGTAGTGTTGATTTGACAAAACTGGTGCTAACCAGGGATTATAATGATGATATACCTCAAACTCTTTATTGATGTATAAAAGCCCACACTTGATATATGAGTAAGAATATGTTATGGTATTATGACATTTGCTATGTTTGTATGATAGTGGAATACTTAACATAACCAAAAGATAAAGTTTAGTCAA
>PVIY010049562.1:0-16669 GCA_004026745.1 Myrmecophaga tridactyla | reverse complement strand
GAGGTGTGTGTGATATGCAGGGAAGGAGGAAGACAAGACAGCTGCTGACACTTCTCTCGAGCCCAACTACCTTCTAGCACTAATGGAATGAATGACCAACAAAATCCCATCACCTCTTGAAAAAAAAAAAAGATAAACAGATCGTGTCACTTCTCTGCTCAAAACCACCTAATAGCTCCACATTTCTAAAATAAAAAATGGAGACCTTAAAATGGTTTACAATGCACATATAATTCGGTTTGCATTACCATTCTAAATCTAAGTCTTATTACTTTCCCCTTTGCTCACTCTGTTCCAGTCATATGAAACTCTTTCTACATATGTACCAATACTCTCCTGAATAATGCCCTTTACTTTACCTGTTTTATCTTCATGGTTAACTTCCTCACATCCCTTAATGCTTTGCTTATATGTTACCTTTTGCGTAAAACCTACCCTGACTCCTACCCTCTACCAGAACTAACAAATACCTTTGGGGCTTCCCCCCACCCACAACAGCACTTTTTTCCCACAGCACATCACTTTCTAATGAACCATATATTTCTTTTGATTGCTTATTTTTGTCTTGTCTCACCAGAAAGCTCCATCTTAATTGATAGCAACTTTTTCTTCTGGTTCACAAATATATCTGAAGGGTTATAAAACAGTATCCACTAAACAGGAGGCACTCGATTAACATTGCTTTTTAAAAAAAATATTTTCATTGTAAAAACTTAAACATACAACTATTCTTGACATATAATCATTCCATACATGTTGTACAATCACTGGCTCACAATATCATCAAATAGTTATGTATTCATCACCATGATCATTTTTTTGAACATTTGTATCACTCCAGCAAAAGAAAAAAAAGAAAAACATTCATACATACCATATCCCTTACCCTCCCTCTCATTGACCACGAGAATTTCAATCTACTCAATTTATTTAAACCTTTGTTCTGCCTATTATTTGTTTTTTATCCATATTTTTTACTCATCTGTCCATACCCTAGATAAAAGGAGCATCAAACACAAGGTATTCACAATCACACAGTCACACTGTAGAAACTGTATCATTATACAATATGGCTAATGGAACACAGCTCTACAGTTTCAGTACTTCCCTCTAGCCACTCCAATACACCATGAACTAAAAAGGGAATATCTATATACTGCATAAGAATAACCTCCAGGATAACATCTTGACTCTGAAATCTCTCAGCCACTGACACTTTATTTTGTCTCATTTCTCTTTTTCCCCTTTTGGTCGAGAAAGTTTTCTCAATTCCTTGATGCCAGGTCCGGACTCATCCCAGGATTTCTGTCCCACTTTGCTAGGGAGGTTTACACCCCTGGGAGACATGTCCCATTTGGAGGGGAGGTTAGTGAGTTCACTTGCCATGTCAGCTTAGAGAAAGAGGCCACACCTCAGAAACAAAATAGGTTCTCTGGGGGGTGACTCTTAGGCCTAATTGTAAGTAGGCTTAGCCTATCCTTTGCAGGGATAAGTTTCATAGGGGCGAACCCCAAGATCGAGGGCTTGGCCTATTGATTTGGTTGTCCCCACTGCTTGCAAGAACATCAGAGTCCCATTTAATTGGGACATTTGCAAGTAATGACTCACACTTCCAATCTTAAAATTTATTACAAAGCCTCAATAATCAAAACAGCAAGGTTTGGGTATAACTGCAGATATACAGACCAATGGAATCAAACTGAAAGCTCAGAAATCAACCTTCACTTCTTTTTTTTTTTTTGACTTTTTATACATTTATCATTACCCCGAGGAGAGCGCACCATTCCTGGAGGTACTGCAATACCAGGTCGATACGTGGAGTGGACACAGCAAGCTCCTATTCCATCTCTCAATTCCAAAAATCTATTTATGATTGTTCATTGCTTGTACAGAAACACTATTAATTTGTCTTTACAAATTTGTTTGTAAAGTGTTTACAAACACTATTGATTGAGCCTTCTTGGAGTTTTTCAGAATTTTCTATAGATAGAATCATGTCATCCAGAAATAGGGAAAATTTTAGTACTTCTCTTCCACTTTGGATGCCTTTTATTTATTTTTCTTGATTGATTGCTCTGGCAAGAACTCCCAGTACAATGTTGAATAGCAGTAGTGACAGTGGACATCCTTTTCTTGTTTCTGGTCTTAGAGAGTGTATTAGCTAGGGTTCTCTAGAGAAACAGAATCAGCAGGAGATATCTGTAGATATAAAATTCATAAAAGTGTCTCATGTAATGGTGGGGATGTAGAGTCCAAGGTCTGTATGGCAGGCTGCAAGCTGGCGACTCCAATGAAGGTCCTCAACGAACTCTCAGAAGAGGCTGGCTGGGCAACCATGGGAATGTAAGGGTCCAAGGTCTGTAGGGCAGGCCGCAAGCTGGTAACTCTGATGAAGTTCTTCAATGAACTCTTAGGAGAGGCTGACTGGACAACCGTGGGAATGGAAGAGTCCAAAATCCACAGGGCAGGCTGAGAAGCTGGTGACTCAAATGAAGGGTTGGACGAACTCCACAGGAGAGGTTTGCCAGCTGAAGCAGGAAGAGTGACTACCTCTTCTGAATCCTCCTTAAAAGCCTTCTGGTGATTAGATTAAGCATCCCTCATTGCCAAAGACACTCCCCTTAGCTGATTACAAACAGCTGTGGATGCAGCCAGCATAATCATGATTTAAGTACATGAAATGTCTTCATTGCAACTGATAGGCCAGCGCTTTCCTGACCAGATGACCAGGCACCACTACATGACCAAGTTGACACATTAACCTGTACATGAGAGAAAGAAAGCTTCATGTCTTTCACCATTAAGTAGGATGGTAGCTGAGGGTTTTTCATATATGCCCTTTAACATGTTGAGGAAGTTTCCGTCTATTCCTAGTGTTCTAAGTATTTTTATCAAAAAGAGGTGTGGGATTTTGTCAGAAGTCTTTTCTGTATCAAATGAGGTGATCATGTGGTTTTGTTCCTTCATTCTGTTAAAATGGTTGATTACATTAATTGACTTTCTAAACGTTGAATCACCCTTGCATACCAGGGCTAAATGGTGTAGAATTCTTTTACTATGCTGTTGGATTCAGTTTGATAGTCTTTTGTTGTTTTTTGTATCTATATTCATAAGAGTTACTGGTATGTGATTTTCTTTTCTAATAGTATGTTTACCTAGCTTTGGTTTGAGGATGATGTTGGCCTGATAGAATGAATAGGTAGTGTTTACTCCTCTTCCAATTTTTTGGAAGAGTTTGAGCAGAATTGAGTTAAGACTTCTTGTAATGGTTGGTAAAATTTTCCCGTTGGACTTTTCTTTGCTGGGAAGTTTTTGATTACTGATTCAATCTCTTTACTAGTAATTAGCGTGTTGAAATCTTCTGTTTCCTCTTGAATCAGTGTAGGTAGTTTGTGTGTTTCTAAGAATTTGTTCATATCATCTAGTTGATCTAATTTGTTGGAGTACAACTGTTCATAGTATCCACTTGTAGTTCTTTTTATTTCAGTGAGTTTGGGAGTGATGCCCTCCTTTTCATTTCTGATTTTTATTTGTATCCTCTCTCGATTTCTCTTTTTCACCATAGCTAAAGGTTTGTCAATTATTGGTCTTTTCAAAAGACCAACATTTGTTTTGCTGATTCTCCTTATTGTTTTTATTGTTCTCTATTTCCTTTATCTCCACTGTAATTTTTGTTATTTCCCTCCTTCTGCTCCCTTTGGGTTTAGTTTGCTCTTCTTTATCTAGTTCTTCCAGTTGTGAAGTTAGGCCTCTGATTTGAAGTCTTTCTTCTCTTTTTAAATGTAAGCATTAAGAGGTGTAAATTTGCCTCTCAGAATGCCTTTGCTGCATCCCATAAATTTTGATATTTTGTATTTTAATTTTCCTTGATGTATTTCCTAACTTCCCTTGTAATTTCATCTTTATCCCATTGGATGTTTAAAAGTATGTTTAATTTCCATGTATTTGTGAATTTTGCATTTCTCCCTCTGTCATTGATTTATACCTTCAATATGTTGTAGCCAGATAATGTACATTCTGTGATTTTAATATTTTTGAATTTATTGAGACTTGTTTTGTGGCCCAGCATATGACCTATCAAATGATCCACGTGCATTCGAGAAGAACATGTATTCTGTTTTTGTTGGTGGAAGTACTTTATGTATGTCTGTTAGGTCTAGTTGGTTTAGAAGATTATTTAGGTCTTGTACTTCCTTATTGATCTTCCACTAGATGTTCTGGGCATTATTGAGAGTGGTGTATTAAAGTTTCATACTACTAATGTGGGACCATCAATTTCTCCCTTCAGAGCTGTCAGTATTTGCTTCATTTATTTTGGGCCTCTACTTTTAGGTGCCTATATATTTACAATTGTTGCATCTTTTTATTAATTGGCCTTTTTATATAATGACCATCTTTGTCCCTTGTGACTGTTTTGGCCTAATGTTTATTTTATCTGATATCAGTATATCTATCCCAGCTTTCTTTGATTACTTCTTGCATGGAATATATTTTTTTCTTTTGTTAAGATTCCCCACTGCTCATTCATTTTTTTCTTTATATATATATTTTTTTTTAATTTGCATATGGGCAGGAGGCACCAGGGATCGAACTCCAGACCTCCAGCACGGCAGGTCGGAGCTCTGCCTGCTGAGCCACGGCAGCCGCCCTCTTTATATCTTTTAATTTAAAGTGAGTCTTGCAGTCAGCCTATAATTGAGACATGCTTTTAAAAATAAATTCCATTTTCTGCTTTTTGAGTGGACAGTTTAATCCATTTACATTTACTACTGATAATGCAGGACTTTCTTCTGCCATTTTGCTATTTTTTAGCCTTTGTTAGTCTTCTACCATTTTTTTTCCACAATTGAACTGCCTACTTTTGTGTTTATTTGATTTTTTTGAGTGTTGTACCATCTTGAGTCCTTTATCTTTTCAATCTGGATGTATTTTTCATATATTTTTCCTTGTGTCTACCATGGGGTTAAAGTTTAACATCCCAAATATGTATCAGTCATATTTGGTGTGATACCAATTTGACTTCAATAGTATAAACATATACTTTTCCTAGGCTCCTCTGTCCCCACACATTTTTTTATATTTCATACAACTTAAGCCTTTGTACATTGTTTGTCCCAAACCATAGCTTTAACATTACATTTTTTGCATTTGCATTTTAGCACATGTGGGAAGTAAGAAGTGGAATTACTTACCAAATAATACAATATAGTAATGCTGACATTTATAATTACGTAATTGGTTACCTTTACCAGAGGTCTTTATTTCTTTATGCCACTTTGAACCATTGTCTAGTGTCCTTTCCTTTCATCCTGAAGAACTCTTTTTAGCATTGCTTCTAGGGCAGGTCTAGTGATGATGGACTCCCTCAGCTTTTGTTTATCTGGGAGTGTCTTATCTCTCCTTCATTTTTGAAAGTCTTGCCAGATATAAAATTCTTGGTTGACAGTTTTGTTTCAGCATTTTAAGTATTTCAACTCACTGCCTTCTTGGCTTGCTCTTTCTGATGAGAAATCATCACTCAGTGTAATTGGGTCTGTTCCTTTTACATAACACACTGCTTTCCTCTTTCTTGTAGCTTTCAAAATCTCTTCTTGTTCTTTGTGTTCAATAGTGTGATCAATATATGACAGGGTATATTTTCTTCATGTTTATCTTGTTTGGTGTTCTGTACACTTCTTGGATGTACAGTTCATGTCTTTTGCTAAGTTTGGGTAGTTTTCTGTCATTATTTCTTTGGCTATTCATTTTGCCCATTTCTTTTATTCCTTCTCCATATGGGACTCCCATAATGCATATATTAGTATACTAAATGGTGTCCCAGAGTTGTCTTAGGGTCTTTTCAATTGTTACATTTTTTGTTTTCTTTCTGCTCCTTAACCTGACTTGTTTCAGTTATCTTGTCTTTCAGTTCACTGATTCTTTCTTTTGCCAGCTCTGTTCTGCTCTTGAAGCCTTCCTGGGAATTTTTCACTTCAGTTATTATGGTCTTCAACTCCAGTAGTTTTGTTCAGTTCCTTCTTAGAATTTCTGTCTCTTTACTAAGATTTGCACTTTGTTCCTTCATTATTTTCTTTCTCTGTATTTTTCTTCATCTCCTTGAGAAGTTTTAAGATTCATTTTTACAAAAGTCTTTATTTGGTATGTCCACGTTCTGGTCTTTTTTGTTGTTGTTTTTGGAACTTTTATCCTCTTCCTTAGGATGAATCGTCATTTCCTGTTTCTTTGTTTCTCTTATACTCTTGTTGCACACGGGAGTTCCTCTGTTTACAGGAGTTTGAATCCTCCTTCTATTTCCCAGGAGACAGACTTCCCTCTCCTAGCTATTTGAATCAGGCAAACTTTTGCCCTAGACTGTCCACCTCTTTAGTTTCTTATACTCCTTTTGTTGTTTTAATGCTTTCACCTGGAGGGCAAATTCTGGGAGGGGAGTATGTGGGAGAGGAGTTTCCCAAGTCAGTCTTTCCTAGCCTTAACAGTGCCAGGACCCACAAAGGGGGCACAAACAAGTTCCAAAGTACCCTGTGCAGGTTATCTGGAAGGGTGCCAGAGCTTCTTCCATCATTTCCCAAAGTTGTTTTCTTTACCTGCCCAGCAGTTGCAGCCCTTCATCTTACTGTGCCCCGCAGCTCTGAGGAAGCTGAGCATCTTTAGTTTCCAAAACCACTACCTTTGCCTGGGGTGGGGACAGGAGGCATTTAGAACAGTGGCCTGCAGAGCTGGGTGCCCAGTGATCCAAAGTCGCTAATCAAAAGCTGTGATCAAAACTAGATCAAAGAAGATCTTTGATCTTTAGATCTACTTTCTAAAGTGATAGTTCGTATAAACTTAGTTTTATCTGCAAATAATGAATGAGTTTTCAATTCTGTGTGTTGACAGAAAATTTGCAGTAGGATATGGTCCCTTATAGATTAAATCCATATTTTTATTGTCTTAGGAATAAGGGCTGAAGCCATTATGAGGGGTAATACATTTTATAATGTATTTGGTAGGTTAGATTGAAGAAAAAAGAGTAGGGCCTTATGGCTCTTTCCTGTGTTGGGGCATTGGCCAATTATAGACCACTGGTATACATAGTTTGGTTCTTTCATTCAAGAAATATTAATTGCAAGCTGTGGTATATACATACGATGGAATGTTATGCAGCTGTAAGACAGGATAAAGTCATGAAGCATGTAAAAACATGGCTGGATCTTGAAGAAATTATGCTAGGTGCAATTAGCCAGAAGTAAAAGGACAAATATTGCATTGTCTCACTGATATGAACTAACATTATGAGTGAATTTAGGGAATTTCAGTTAAGAACACAGGTTATCAGGAGATAGAAATAGGGTAGAGATTGGGTAATTGGAGCGGAAGGAATACAAATTGTGCACCAGGACTATTTGTAAAAATTCAGAAATATATAGCACAATACAACCTGATTGTAGCACAATAACATAAGTTGCAGTGATGGAGGCTGAATGTGAATATGATAGAAGGAGAAGCGTTGGGGGCACGTATGAAACCAGAAGGGAAGATAGACGATAAAAACTGATATGATATAATTTAGGAATGCCTAGCATGTAAAATGATAATGATTAAATGTGCAAATTAAAAAATGTTTTTGCATGAGGAATATGCTGGTTTGAAAGGATGTATGTTTTAATTTAAATCACATTTTGTAAAGGCAGAATAATCCCTATTCAATACTGTATGTTTGAAACTGTAGTCAGATCATCTCCCTGGAGATGTGATTTAATCAAGAGTGGTTGTTAAGCTGGATTAGGTGACAACATGTCTCCACACATTTGGGTGGGTCTTGATAAGTTTCTTGATAAGTTTCTGGAGTCCTATAAGAGAGGAGACATTTTGGAGAATGGGAGATTCAGAGAGACCAGAGAAGAACAATATAGCCACGAGAAGCAGAGTCCACCAGCCAGCGACCTTTGGAGATGAAGAAGGAACTTGCCTCCCAGGGAGCTTCACGAAGCAGGAAGCCAGGAGAAGAAGCTAGCAGATGATACCATGCTTGCCATGTGCCCTTCCAGATGAGAGAGGAACCCTGACCTTGTTCACCATATGCCTTTTCAGACGAGAGAGAAATCCTGACTGTGTTCGCCATGTGCCTTCTTACTTGAGAAAGAAACCCTGAATTTCATCGGCCTTCTTGAACCAAGGTATCTTTCCCTGGATGCCTTATATTGGACGTTTCTATAGATTTGTTTTAATTGGGACATTTTTAATTGGGACATTACTTGCAGAGTCAATGCAATCCCAATCAAAATTACAACCACCTTCTTTGTGGTTGTATGGAAAAGTCAATCATCAGATTTACATGGAAGGGTAAAGCCATCTTGAAATAGACAAATGAAGTAATGACTCACACTTCCAATCTTAAAATTTATTACAAAGCCTCAATAATCAAAACAGCAAGGTTTGGGTATAACTGCAGACATACAGACCAATGGAATCAAACTGAAAGCTCAGAAATCAACCCTCACTTTTTTTTTTTTTTGACTTTTTATACATTTATCATTACCCCGAGGAGAGCGCACCATTCCTGGAGGTACTGCAATACCAGGTCGATACGTGGAGTGGACACAGCAAGCTCCTATTCCATCTCTCAATTCCAAAAATCCATTTAATATATTGTCCTCGGATAGAGGACATATCAGATATTAAACTGATAAGAATAGATACTACACTTGATCTTAGCCAAAAGGCCGAGAAGCGATCAACCCTCACTTTTATGTCCAACTAATTTTTTATAAGAGGCTGTCTCTACTCAATTGGGAAAACTGGATCTTCATTTGTAAAAGAAGGAGAAGGAACAAAAGTCAACTTAAAGTGGATCAAAGACCTAAATATAAGTGCCAGAACTACCAGACTACTAGAAAAAAATGGAGAGAAGCATCTTCAGTACCTTGTGTTAGGCAACGGTATTTCAGACTTTACACCCAAAGCTATGAGCAACAAAAGAAAAAAATAGATAAATAGGATCTCATCAAAACAAAAAACTCTTGAGCCTCAAAAGACTTTATCCTGAAAGTAAAACAACAACTTACACAACAGGAGAAAATATTTTGAAATGTGGCTAACACAGTCAGAGTTTCTCTCTCATCTGGAAAACCACATGCTGAACACGCTCAGCATTCCTCTCTCATCTGGAAGGGCACAGGGCGAACACAGCATCATCTGCTAGCTTCTCTTCCTGGCTTCCTGTTTCATGAAGCTCCCCGGGAGGCGTTTTCCTTCTTCATTTCCAAAGGTCACTGGCTCCTGGAATCTCTGCTTCATGGTGCCACAGCATTCTCTGCTCTCTCCGAATCTCTCATTCTCCAAAATGTTTCCTCTTTTACATACTCCAGTAAACCAATCAAGACCCACCCAAATGGGTGGAGACACATCTCCCCTTTTCCAGCTTAACAACCACTCTTGATTGGGTGACATCTCCAGGGAGATAATTTAACTACAGATTCAAACATACAGTACTGAATAAGAATTAGTCTGCCATTTTTACAAAATGGGATTTTGATTAAAACATGGCTTTTCTAGGGTCCATACATCCTTTCAAACCAGCACACCACATACCAGATAAAGGTTTAATATCCAGAATATATGAAGAAATCCTTCAACTTAACAAAAAAATCAAAAAATGGACAAAAACTTGAACAGACATCTCTCCAAAGAAGATAAACAAATGGCCAGAACAGCACACAAAATCATGCTCAACATCATTAGCCATTAGGAAAATACAAATCAAAATCACAAAGAGATACTATTTCATATCTACTAGAATGGCTGCTATTAAAGTCAATAGGCCAAGCCCTCGATGTTGAGGCTGACTCTTGTGATGCTTATGTAGGTAGCAGAGAACCTTAGACTACGTATAGGCATGCCTAAGAGTTACGTCTGGAGGACCTCTATTGTTGCTCAGATGTGGCCTCAGTCTCTCTAAGCCCAACTCTGCAAGTGAAATCACTGCCCTCCCTGCTAAGTTCAAATAGAATCAAGAGGCTACTCTGGAGGTTGCTCTTACACAAGCTTCAGTTAGCCCTTGCTACCAATCAAAATCTAACTACCCTCAACCAGGACCATTCCAGTCGATCCTAAAGAACACCTAGGGCAATATATAAGATCCCACAAGGGTTCCATGCACTAGAGTAACTTTCCAGAAACCTACAACCTCCAGATGGGTCCCTGGTCCAGATAAGTCCTAAAACCTAGCCCAGCCTCTCCAGAATATCAGATAGCTCTATCTCTCTACCCCATATAAGTGAAAGACCCTTCCAATATGAAAAATTTAGACTTGCCATAGCCGAACACCCCTAAAGAGAGGATGGAAAGATCAAAGGTGATGGTGGAGTGATACAGAGAAGATAGGATTTCACAAACGAATATGAATGCTGAATCATTAAATTGATACCTCTTTTAGTCTCCAGTATTTTAGAGCAGCTAGAACTAAAAACCTAAAATTGCAGAACTGTAACCCATGCCAACTCTGAAATATGTTCTACAACTAATTGTGGTACTGTGTTTTGAAATTTATAGCTTTTTTATATATATGTTATTATTCACAAAAAAGAAGGGAAAAAAGTCAATTGTGATGATAAAAAAATATTTAAGCTTTCTAGCTTCCTATATTCTGGAGCAGTAGAAAGAAAAATTTGATAGGATCACATGATAGATGATGACAAACTCTGGGATCTGTCCTGTAACTACTTCTTGAAGAGTGCTTTGAAAACTATTGCTATTTATTTCTTTGCTTTGTATATATAGTATACTATAAATTAAGAAGTTTTTTAAAAATGCACAGGGTTCCTTTCTGGAATAATGAAATGTTTTGGAAATACAAGGTGGAGATGATGGTAACACAACATTGTGAAGATAATCAACAGCTCTAAAACGTGCTTGCATTTATGTAATTTAAAGGGGAAATGTTAGGTTGTATATATTTTATTTATTACAGAATAAAATTTTTAAATCCATCGAACTGCAATACACAAAGAGTGAATCCAAAATTAACAAAATTATAAAAGTGTGCTTTCACCAATTGTAATAAATGTTCTACACCAATACAGAGTGTTAATAATAGAGTGGCATATGGGCATCTTGTATTTGATGCATGATTGTTCTGTAAACCCACAACTTTTCTAGTAAGGAAAAAAAATACAATTGAGGTTCCATGAATTCTTAGTCCAGTTTTCTCCAGTGTTTACACTGGTACAGTACAATATCAAAACCAAGAAATTGACATTGGTCCATGTACTTTTTAAGATAATGTCTGGGAATCAAAGAATCACAAACAATATGACAGGATTTTTTTAACTCAAGTAGAAATAACTTACATATAAGAACCAAGAAGTATTTTCCAGGTATACACTAAGTTGCTCTGACAATTATGGAATATTATATTCTATTTGGGTATTAATATTTTATAAGGTAAACAATGCAACTGAAAGGATTCAAACATATAAAGATGGTAAGTAAAGCAAAAGCTGATTTGATAGATATCTTTTCACTTCTGTGATTTGTTATTATGATTATATTGACTAGTCATAAAGACATCTCTGCTCTGGCTGGTTCACAAAAATGACCTGAATCTCACTGATGATCATTAGTTCAATTTCAAACCCAGGAGATTTCTTTTTCCTCCACCCTTTTGTCCTCATAACAGTATTGTGTACCATTAATTACTTCACTCTTGTAGAAACTTTTGACTTCATTGACTTTCAAGACACTGTACTCCCTGGAGTCTCCTTTAATCTTTCTTGACTTACTATCGTTCATTAAAAACATAAGACCCCTTTCGTACAGCACAAGTGAAAATCTCAGTCACATTTGGGATACAGCAGCTTTCCCATGTCAAAAATCCATTGCCCATTATCTGGGCAACTTGGTATAACTCTTGACCTTCTAAGGTCTACTTTATATTTCTCAGAATAATCTTCCCTTCCCCATTAGGTTTGGGTTAAATTCTTCAGTGAGAGTTTAACTCCAGTGAGTCCCTCTCACTCCAGTTAAGTCCCTCCAGTGAGAGGGACTCACAGGAGGTTTGGGAAAAGCAGAAACCATTTTTCTTTGAAAGTATAGCTGGGGGTAGATAGGAAGAAGTTAGATTAACAGTGGCTCCTACATGAGTGCTTAAGAATCACCTGATTAACTGCTGAGTCCAAGATACATGGTGGGAGTTTCCTCAAAGATACTTGAGAACTGCATCAGTTTCCCTATCAGCTTTTGAGAACCCTGAGTCTTCAGTGTCTGCTTCCCTGGCTTCCAGAACTACTTGCCTGACTTTCACTCCCTCAGCTCTTCCAATACTCATGATATTCCCAGATAAAATTTCCTATTTCCAAGATATTTTAAATGTCTCTATTTCCTTATCAATTCTAGGCTGATAACAATCATATATATGTAGATATTTGCACATTCATCAAATACCCCTGGAAGGAGGTAAAACAACCTATTAATGGCAGTTGCCTTTAGAGAGGGAAACTGGATGGCCAGAAGACAGGAATGGAAGGGAAATTTATTTTTCCTATATACCCTTTTGTAACTTCTTGAATGTTATACTACTAGCCTGTGTCATCTATTCAAAAATGAAATAATTATTTAAAAGTTACATACCCACATAATGCTTAATTTTATGACTCCACACAGACCTAGAGATTTTGTTTTTCCCTGTTTATTTCCTGCTTTACTGCATTTCCAATCTTAGAGCTGTAAGGAGTAGTAGAGTAAGGAAGGGACAAATGACTACTCAGAAATGAGGTCCTGTACTCACAGGGAAAAGATCACAGCTATAGAGCTATTTGGTCAAGTCTTCTTGAGTTTGGCCAAAGAAATCTTCTCATTCATTCATGTAAAAATTACATGAGCAATTTTTAACAATTACTCATGAAAGACACAAAGACAAAAATAAAAAGTCCCCAAGTGCTATAATCAAGGCACAAATAAAGCTCCAGAAGCTATGATCAGAGGCTGGCATCAATGCTGAAAATAAAACTATAAAAACAAACTGAATTTTAGAGACCATTTTGTCTCCAGCATTATTTTTTAATTGCTATTAAGTTAAGCTTATCCCTTCATCCATGAAGAGAACTAAAACTTCCTTTTAATCTTATTATGATTTTGATAATTTCAACATTTATTCCCTTAAAGTTGAGAACTAGTCAGAAGCATAATTTGGCAATTTCAATAAATTAAGGGATTTCAATCAGAGATTGTATAAACTACGAAAGTTACCAAAAAGGTACATTCTGGGGAGCTGGGTAAAAGGAAACACTAGAATATTTTCCCATATAACTTCTAGTATCAAAACTATTAGCAACTAGTTCTCTCTCTCACCCAATGAATTTCAGGTTTCCATATTACTTTAAAAAGGAAATTACTTTGTTTTTAAGTACTTTCTCAATCCTTACATATTATAAAGAACAAAAAAACTAAAAATCACTTCTTTGCATGTATCATGTATCTGTCTATGAGTCCAAAAAATAAATTAATAATCATAGTGAGAAATCTTATCCCTAGAGGTTCAAGAATTTTTAAAAGCATTGGCTCACTTTCCAACCAGAGAAAACAAAAAGAAACCCATGTAACCAGAAAGCTGGTTTTGGGGGACACATGATAATGATGAGGGTGTAACTATCACACTATAAGCAGGTAAAAGTTCAGTGTCAATCAAATTTTTGCCAAATACTATGTCTACAGAACTAAACAACAGAAGAGCAATGTTTTAAGCTGCTAACATATTTAAGCTACCTGGATTGACAGCATGGCCTAAACTATACATGTAGTGACTCTAAAATCAGTAACAGGAAAATATACATGTAAGTATGAGGGTAGAATGTCACGGAAGGAAAAGAAGGAGGTTTCATACCTTTGTAACTCCAGAAGGAGTACAGAATGCCTTATACACAGAAATAGTTTTTTTAAGAGGGTAGGGGATAACACAAAAAATTAAAATCAAGCCTCAACACTTAAGTTAAAATGCTAGACTCCATCAACTCTTTATAATACCCAAAAATCAGTAATCAACGAAACAATGTGCTGAACCAATTTATGAAAATATCTAATTTGTCAGCCTCAACATCTTTGAAGAATAAAACCAGATTTAAGTGTTCATTGATGCTTTCAGGAAGTTCTGAAACCAGTACTCCCAATCAAAATTTCCTAAAATTACTGATAGACACATTATATAAAGTAATTCCCACTCTCTACAGCAGAGAACATATGCAAATGGCTCATTTCTATTTCTGCACTAAATATCGTTATTTAAAATTTCTCAATTCTAGAAATCCAGAGTTCATTTACAATATTTGTTGAGCACCTTCTATGTGACAGTCACTGAACTAGACCTGGGCACATAAATGAACAAGACAAAGTCCCCGCCCTCAAGAAGATCACAGTCTAGTAAGGGCTACAGACGAGACAGTCAAGTATAGTACAGAGTGATAAGTTAGTACGTAGGCTAGGGATAAGGGTAAGATATTATGGGAGCACACAGAGGGGTCTATAAGGAGAACCCGCAAATATCCAATTGTTTCACTGTTAAAATTCCCATGCTTTAGGTAAAAATTGTTGCTGATATGTTAATTTTAAAATACCTTACACATAAGTGGTATGCAGGAGTTAATTATTAAAAATAACATTCTTTTGATGTCCATTAACCCTAATTCTGTGAAGATGACTAGCCTTAACCCTTGAAGCAGGGCTCTTTAATTAGACATTGTAACATGAAACCCTCTGAGATCTGAAAGAAAATCACTAGAAGTTGAGACCCACTGAAGCAGTTAGCCACTGTTAGGGTTTTAAGTGTCCCTTATCCCGGAGTACTTTAGGGTTAAAACAAAGATTGAAATTCATTGCCATAATACATTTAAAGTAAGATTCAATTTATAAAAATTTAAACCTATTCATAACTAGTAGGAAAGAACAGTATAGTGTAGCGCAGTACAACAAAGTAAATTATAATATAGGTTACACTGAGGTATATATAACAAACTCTACATATCATTACTCTCCAAACACTAAAGTAAATAGGATTCCCCCCTAAACCTGAGATAGCACTATGCTATAGTAAAAGTTAAGTTAAAAGATCTGTGGAAATCTTCACTATCTGTTCAATAAGAAAGGAAGTTCTGCAGGTTAAATCAAGCTATAATCACTGACAAACTCTTGGGGCTATTTAGCATGCCTAAGCATACAATCTTAATATAATACTGCCTCCTGGGGGTTACAGTAAATTACTACTCTTCCGAGAAAATATTAGAAGAAACAGAAAACACACACATTATTTTCTACTAACAATACATTCCAAAAGGTCCATGTCAAATAACAAGTAGACTTTTTCGAAACAATCTTTTTTTTTGATGTGTCATATTTATGTATATTTGAATAATCAGGAATTATATATAATAAAACTTAATTATAGAAAGTGATTATTAATATGATTACGAATGTCAGGTCTTATTTAGCATTTTGCATTTTCAAAGCACTCAGCCAACATTAAACAATTAATCTTACAACATTCTTGAGGTCAATACACTACTATCTTTTTACAGAGAAGTAAACGGCAAGATTAAGTGAAGTATCAGAAATTCAAGTAAACTCATCAGCAAAGTGCCTCAGGATAATGGATTCATGTAAAATATGAAGCACTAATACATTAACTCTTCTCTAATACCCTCTGACTTACCTCCAGGAGAAATTAATTTCTCTTTTATCTGTGGGCCCAAAGAGTTTTATGAATTCCCCTACTACAGAACTTCACATTTTTATATTATAGTTATTGAATTAGCAATATCTCTAGATACAGTATCTGTATCTCTACAGCACTCTGCATGGTGTCTAGCACATCGCAAGACAACAAAGTATCATATAGGTTTTGTTCAACAAACTATTAAGCATCAACTAGATGTCAGGCACTGTTCTTTTTTTTTTAACATTCTTTTTTTTTAATATTTTTTTTGAGAAATCTTTACATACATACATTCCATACATGGGGTACAATCAATAGCTCACTATGTCATCACATAGTTGTGTATTCATCACCATGATCATTTTTTAGAACATTTGCAACATTCCAAAAAAAGAAATAAAAAGAAAAAAGAAAAATATCAGGCATACTACTTACTCCTCCCTCTCACTGACCACCAGTGTTTCCATCTACCCAATTTATTTTACCCTTTGTTCCCCCTATTATTCATTTTTTTATCCATATTTTTTTACTCATCTGTCCATACCCTGGATAAAAGAAGCATCAAACACAAGGTTTTCAGAATCACACAGTCACACTGTAAAAGTTACATCTGTATGCAATTGTCTTCAAGAATCAAAGGTACTGGAACACAGTGCAACAGTTTCAGTTACTTCCCTCCAACCACTCCAATATAACATAAACTAAAAAGGAATATCTATATAATACACAAGAATAACCTCCAGGATAACCTCTCGACTCTGTTTGAAATGTCTCAGGTCAGGTACTATTATTGACAAAGTACATTGTGAAAAAGAGAGCAAGTTCCTTGATCTCATGAAGCATATATGCTATTGGGGAAAAGCAGATGACCAAAAAACAAACAAAACCCAAATTTATCTGGTAATAAGAAGAGATATAGAAAAAACTAAAATGTGACTACAGATGGCTAAGTGGTTACTTTACATTTGGCAGTGATATTCAAGCTGATAT
>PVIY010049561.1:0-16666 GCA_004026745.1 Myrmecophaga tridactyla | reverse complement strand
TCACACTGGTCCATTATATTGATGATATCATGTTGATTGGACCTAGTGAGCAAGAAGTAGCAACTACTCTAGATTTACTGGTAAGGCATTTGTGTGTCAGAGGATGGGAGATAAATCCAACAAAAATACAGGGGCCTTCCACCTCAGTGAAATTTCTAGGTGTCCAGTGGTGTGGGGCATGTCGAGATATCCCTTCTAAGGTGAAGGATAAGTTGCTGCATCTGGCCCCTCCTACAACCAAAAAAGAGGGACAATGCCTAGTTGGTCTTTTTGGATTTTGGCGACAACATATTCCTCATTTGGGTGTGCTACTCTGGCCCATTTATCAAGTGACCAGAAAAGCTGCTAATTTTGAGTGGGGACCTGAACAAGATGAGGTTCTGCGACAGGTCCAGGTTGCTGTACAAGCTGTTCTGCCACTTGGGCCATATGATCCTGCAGATCCAATGGTGCTAGAAGTGTCAGTGGCAGATGGAGATGCTGTCTGGGGCCTTTGGCAGGCCCCTATAGGAGAATCACAACACAGACCTTTAGGATTTTGGAGCAAAGCCTTACCATCTGCTACAGATAACTACTCTCCTTTTGAGAAACAGCTTTTGGCCTGCTACTGGGCCTTAGTAGAGAGTGAATGCTTAACCATGGACCACCAAGTTACCATGAGACCAGAGTTGCCTCTCATGAACTGGGTGTTGTCTTACCCACCAAGCCATAAAGTTGGGCATGTGCAGCAGCACTCTGTTGTAAAATGGAAATGGTATATACGAGATAGAGCCAGAGCAGGTCCTGAAGGCATAAGTAAGTTACATGAAGAAGTGGCCCAAATGCCCATGGTTTCCATTCCTGCTCCCACATTACCTTCTCTTTTCCAGACCAGAGCCATGGCCTTTGGGGGAGTTCCTTACAGTGAATTGACTGAGAAAGAGAAAACTCGGGCCTGGTTTACAGATGGTTCAGCACGATATGCAGGTACCACCCGAAAGTGGACAGCTGCAGCATTACAACCCCTTTCTGGGGTGTCCTTGAAGGACAGTGGTGAGGGGAAATCCTCCCAGTGGGCAGAACTTCGAGCAGTGCACCTGGTTGTTCATTTTGCTTGGGAGGAAAACTGGCCAGAGGTGTATTTGTATACTGACTCATGGGCTGTTACTAATGGTTTGGCTGGATGGTCAGGGATTTGGAAAGACCATAATTGGAAAATTGGTGACAAAGAGGTCTGGGGAAGAAGTATGTGGATAGACCTTTCTGAGTGGGCTAAAAACATGAAGATATTTGTGTCCCATGTGAATGCACACCAGAGGGTGACTTCAGCAGAGGAAGATTTTAATAATCAAGTCGATAAGATGACCCGTTCTGTGGATACCAGTCAGCCTCTTTCCCCAGCAACTCCTGTCATTGCCCAATAGGCTCATGAACAAAGTGGTCATGGTGGTAGGGATGGAGGTTGTACATGGGCTCAGTGACATGGACTTCCACTCACCAAGGCTGACCTGGATACAGCCACTGCTGAGTGCCCAATCTGCCAGAAGCAGAGACCCACACTCAGCCCCAGTATGGCACCATTCCCCAAGTTGACCAGCTGGCTACATGGTGGCAGGTTGATTACATTGGACCACTCCCCTCATGGAAGGGGCAGCAATTTGTTCTAACTGGAATAGACACATACTCTGGATATGGGTTTGCTTTTCCTGCATGCAATGTTTCTGCCAAAACTACCATCCGTGGGCTTACAGAATGCCTTATCCATCATCATAGTATTCCACATAGCATTGCATCGGATCAAGGAACACACTTCCCAGCAAATGAAGTGCGGGAATGGGCACATACTCATGGAATTCTCTGGTCTTACCATGTTCCCCATCATCCAGAAGCAGCTGGATTGATAGAATGGTGGAATGGCCTTTTGAAAACTCAATTACGGTGCCAACTAGGTGGCAATACCTTGAAAGGCTGGGGTAATGTTCTCCAGGAAGCTGTATATGCTCTGAATTAGCATCCGCTGTATGGTGCTGTTTCTCCCATAGCCAGGATCCATGGGTCCAGGAACCAAGGGGTGGAAATGGGTGTGGTACCACTCACTATTACCCCTAGTGATCCACTAGGAAAATTTTTGCTTCCTGTCCCTGCTACCCTGAGCTCTGCTGGTCTACAGGTTTTAGTTCCAAAATGGGATGTGCTTCCTTCAGGAGAAACAACAATGATTCCACTGAACTGCAAGTTAAGACTGCCACCTGGTCTCTTTGGGCTACTTATGCCACTGGATCAACAAGCCAAGAAGGGGATTACACTATTTTCTGGGGTAATTGACCCTGACTATCAGGAGTAAGTAGGATTGCAACTACATAATGGAGGTAAAGAAGAGTTTTCTTGGAATATAGGAGATCCCCTAGGGCGTCTTTTAGTACTACCATGCCTGTGATTAAAATCAATGGAAAACTGCAACAACGCAATCCAGGCAGGACTACTAATGACTCTGAAACTTCAGGAATGAAGGTTTGGGTCACCCCACCAGGCAAAGAACCATGGCCAGCTGAAGTGCTTGCTGAGGGTAAAGGGAATATGGAATGGGTAGTGGAAGAAGGTAGTGATGAATATGAACTTTGACCATGTGATCAGTTACAGAAACGAGGACTGTAATGCTGTTTTGTTCATGTTATACTATTTAAGTTGTAAGATATCAAGTTTAAGAATAAATGTTGCCCAAGGATTTGCACCCTATTCTGGAGAGATTTAATGTGTTTCCAGTATATGCAGGACAATTGAGTATTGTCATGTAAAGAAAAAAATGTGTTTTATTGTTTTCATTTGGAAATTAAGTATGGTTTAAGGTGATATATATACAGCTGCCAAGTTGACAAGGGGTGGACTGTCATGGTCAGGGACATGTGTCAACTTGGCCAAGTTGTGGTACCTGTTTATCTGATTGGGCAAGTACTGGCCTGTCTGTTGCAATGAGGACATTTCATAGAATTAGATCATGACCACGTCAGCTGCATCCACAGCTGTTTCCATTTGTAATCAGCCAAAGGGGAGTCTTCTACAATGAGTGATGCTTAATCTAATCATGGGAAGCCTTTCAAGGAGCATTCGGAGGAAACAGGTTCCATTTCTGCTTTGGCTGGTGAGCCTCTCCTGTGGAGTTAATCCAGGCCCTCCATCGAGGTCGTCGGCTTCATAGCCTGCCCTGTGGATCTTGGACTCTGCGTTCCTGCTGTCATGTGAGACACCTTTGTAAATTTTATATTTGCAAGTGTTCCCTGTTGATTCTGTTTCTCTAGAGAACCCTAACTAATACAGTGTATTAACCTTGTATTGTGAGAGCTTGCTAAGTCATTGTATATTTTCAGTCTAAAAGATTTTCTGAAGACTTTTTGTGGTTTCCTATGTAGAAAATCATGTCTTCTGTAAATTGAGATAGTTTTATTTTTTCCTTCCAGTTTGTATGCCTTTTATGTCTTTGTCTTGTCTTACACATTATAATTAGTTCATATCAATGAGATCATACAATATTTTGTCATTTTGCATTTAACTTACTTCACTTAATATAATATCCTCAAAGTTTATCATACTGTTGCATGCTGCTTCTTTCCTTCTACTGCTAAATAATATTCCATCATATGTATATGCCACATTTCATTTATCCACTCACCTGTTGATGGACACTTGGGTTGCTTCCATCTTTTGGTAATTGTAACCACTATGAACATCAGTGTGCAATTGTCTCTTCTGTCCCTGCTTTCAGACGTTCTAGGTATACCCTTAGTAGTGGGATTGCCAGGTCACAAGGCAACTCTATACTTAACTTCTTGAGGAACTGCCAAACCATCCTCCACAGTGGCTGTTGTTGTCATATATTTCACTTTTACATATACTCTAAACACAAAATGCTATCTCTCTGTAATATAAGATACATATTTGTGGTGACTTCAGTCTAAGGAGCATACATGGCTGCACTCAACCAGGATGAGGAACAACTGAACACAGCACACTGTGTTCTGCCACATGGTGGCAAACCACCAAAAGTCCTGTTCTGAGAAACTAGGAGAGAACAGTGAATGCACTAGGTTGTGTCTGCAGACCATTCTTTCCCATAAGTTTTATAAATAAAGATTAAACATTAAGCAAGAAAAATACATTGTGTCAAGAACAATCAAAAATAAGCATGCATGCACTTTCTGTTATGATTCATGAATAAAAGCTGAGTGGAAAAAGAAGACAGGGTCTTTGACTGCTTCAGTCATTGAACCCCCCCCCCCAACCCGTCCCCAGTCTTTTACTTTACTTCTGTTTCTTTTCACTCTTTTGCTATCCCACTTTCAATTTCATTACAGGTCTGAGCATTACAAATATTGATAGCATTTTACACACCATAGAATTTCTTTCAAAATTGAAGTAAGTCCTCTCAAACCCTGAAGTTGCTTTATCAACTAAGTTTATGTAATATTCTAAATCCTTATTGTCGTTTTAACAATTCTTACAGCATTTGCACAAGGAGTAGTTTCCATATCAAAAAACAACTTTCTTTGCTCCTCCATAAAAAGCAATTTCTCATCCATTAAGGCTTTATCATGAGGCTGCAACAATTCTCACATCTTCAGGGTCTATTTCTCCACTAATTTTAGTACACTTACTATTCCCACCACATATGCAGTTTACTTCCTATGCTGAAGTCTTGAACAAAGTCATCCATGAAAATTGGAATCAAGGTCTTTCAAACTTTTGTTAATGTTGATATTTTGACCTCCTCCCCAAAATCACAAATGTTCTTAATGGCATCTAGAATGGTGGATCTTTTCCAGAAGTTTTCAACTGACTTTGCCCAGAGCCATCAGAAGAATCACTACCTGATATAGCCTTACACAGTGTATTTCTTAAATGATAAGAGTTGGAAGTTGAAATGACTCCTTGGCACATAGGCTGCAGAATGGATGTTGTGTGAGCAAACATGAAAACCTTAATCAATTGTACATCTCCATCAGAGCTCTTGGGTTAACAGGTGCAGTGCCAATGAGCTGTCATATTTTGAAAGGAATCTCTTTTTTTTGTTTGTTTATTTGAGCGTTAGATCTCAACAGTGTGATTAAAATATTCAGTAGATCATATTTTTATACAGTTATACTATCATATCTTTGTTCTTCCACCTTATAGAGCTTGGTAGAGTAGATTTAGTATAATTTATAATATATATAATTTAGTATAATTCTCTAGGTTGAGCACTGGCTTCAACATAAAGTCACCAACTGCATACACCCTAACAAGAGAGTCAGCTTCTCCTCTGGAAGCTTTGAAGCCAGCCATTGACATATCCTCTCTAGCTATGAAAGACCAAGATGGAATATTCTTCCAATATAAAGCTGTTTCATCTACACTGAAGTCTGTGGTTTAGTGGAGCTACCTTCATCAATTATCTTAGTTAGATCTCCTGCTGTAGCTTCTACATTAGCACTTGCTGTTTCACCTTGCTCTTTTAGGTGGTAAAGATGGATTCTTTCCTTAAACTTCATGAACCAACCTCTGCTGGTTTCAAACTCTTCTTCTGAAGCTTCCTCACCTCTCTCCACCTGCATAGAATTGGAGAGTTAGGGTCTTACTCTGAAATAGCTTCCAGCTTAAGGGACTATTATGGCTGATTTCATCTTCTATCCAGACCACTAAAATTTTCTCCATACCAGCAATAAGGCTAGTTCACATTTTTATCCTCATATGTCCACCTGGAGTAGTACTTTTTTTTGGAGTAGCACTTTTAACTTCCTTCAAAAACTTTTACTTTGCATTCATAACTTGGTTAAACATTTGACACAAGGGGCCTGGTTTTTGTCTTATCTTGGCTTTCAATATGCCTTTTTTACTAAGCTTTATCATTCCTAGCTTTTAGATTAAAGTGAGAAATGTGCAACTCTTCCTTTCACTGGAACCCTCAGAGGTCACTGTAGGGTTATTAATTGTTCTAATTTCAGTATTGTTTTGCTTCAGGGAATAGGGGAGGCCTGAGGAGAGGGAGAGAAATGGGGGGATGACTGATCAATAGAGCAGTCAGAATACACAAGACATTTATCAATTAAGTTCATTATCTAATACGGGATTGGTTCATGGCACCCTGAAACAATGGTAACATTAAAGATCACAGACCACCATAAAATATATCATAATCTAAACATTTGAAGTATTATAAGAATTACCAATACATGACACAGAAACACAAAGAGAGCGAATGGAAAAATGGTGCTAACAGACTTGCTTAATGCACAATTGACACAAACCATCACTTGTAAAAAAAAATGCAATATCTGTAAACTGCAATCAACCAAGTTCAATAAAACAAAGTATACCTGTATATACAAAGAATGGAATGTTATTAAGCCAGAAAAACGATACTACATACAACATGGATTAACCTTGTAAAACCTTATTCTAATTGAATGAAGCAGGATATATTGGGCCACATATTGTATGATTCCATTCATACTAAATGTCCAGAATAGGCCAACTGATAGAGACAGAATTAGTGGTTTCCAGGAGCTGGGGGAGGGAGGAATAAGGGTGGCAGCTAATGGGTATGGGTGTCACACATAAGGCAGGGTGATATTTGTGGGCACTTAATTTATAGGTTTGGATTCGCAGACACAGACTTCAGTGATATAAAAACAGATTTTAATGGGAAAGTAATTAAAAGAGCTTTCAAAAATTAGGCATAGTTATATCACCAGATTAGATGGCACCAACACCTGAAGAGAAGTGCTGGGAAATCTCGGAAGCAGCATTCCAAGTCTCATTAGTAAAAATCCACAGCAATCTTGGAGACAGCATTCAGAGTCTCCTTAGTAAAACTCCATGACAAAGCATTCTTTTCCCAGATTAGATTCTGATGAAATGCTCCCTCTTTCTCATAAGAGTCCACTCTCTCCTTCTCCTTCATCAAAAGATTCTGCCCTCTCTCTCTCTCTCTCTGCTTGCATTGAGTTTTTATGATGTCATTGCACAATAGTGGCCAACTTCCAATTAGCTTACATAACTGGGTCATCTGGGAACTGGCTAGGGATCAAGAGGAGCTTCCTGGGGTCTAGCTATCTTTACAAAGTACATCTCATTCTGGGAGGATAGCCAGTCCTCCCAGCTAGGGTGCACATTTCAACTCTTTCTTACCAAGGTAACATAATGGCAACATCAGTTGAACAGTACAGTACAGACTGTACAAATTTATCTTTCCCTTACAATGGGTTAAAAATATTCTGGAATTTGTAGTGATGGTTTCACAACTCAGTGAATATATGAAAAAAAAATACTTAACTGTACAGTTCAAAAGTGTGAATTTAAAAGTGTAAATTATATCTCAGTAAAAAATAGATGCACAAATTAAAATGTGGTATATCCATACAAAGTAATATTATTCAGCTGTTAAATGAATGAAGTGCTGATATAGTTATAACATGGATGAATTTGTGACATTATTCTAAGTGAAAGAAGTCAGACACAAAAGGCCATATGTTGTAGGATTCTATTTATAGAAATTGTCAAGAAGAGGTAAAAATAGAGGCAGAAAGTAGATACATGATTGGCAAAATATGGGAGCAGAGGAAATGGTGTGTGATTGTGAATGGGTTCAGGATTTTCTTTTTGAGGTGATGTAAATGTTCTGCAATTATATAGTGGTGAATGTATTTAAAAAAGCATTCAATTGAATTGTACACTTTAAATGAGTTGTATATGTATGTGAAGTAGATCTCAATAAAGCTGTTACAAAAACTAACATAAAATAAACACCAAATTAAAAAATAATAATTACGTACTTCAGTTCAGCCAAAAACAGCATTAAAAAGAAATAAAATCCAGAAATTTAGAGAAAATCTATGTCTGAAAACTTTCACAGGATTATTGTTATATATACTCATATATATATATATATATACACACACACATAAATATATTTACATAAATCTCACTAATGCATGGAAAAACATACCTTTCTCTTTTCTTCCTTCTCTTTTTCCCAACAAATTAGTTAGAAAACAAAAACCTAACAGAAAAAAATAAGAAAAAGTTTTGAATATACTCTTCACAGAAGAGGATACAAAAGCATGCTGAACATATATATGAATAGATGCATTTTTTACTTGGATTCACAAAAATGAATGAGGTACATTTCTCACTCACCTAAAGGACAACATTTTAAATGTTTGACAAAATGAAATATTGGAAAGAATGTGGATCAACAGGAACTTTGGTGTAATGTTCTCTCAGCTTGCCAGGTTGTGAAAAATACCACACAATGAATTGGCTTAATAATAGAAATCTATTGGCACATGGTTTGGAAAGCTAGGAGTGAAACTCAAAGCATTAGCAAGAGTATGATTTCCCCCTGAAATCTGTAGTGTCCTGCTGACTTGCCGCTATGCTTGGTTTCCTTGGTGTATTACTCAGGGTTCTCTAGGGAAACAGAACCAACAGGAGATATCTGTAAATATCAGATTTTATAAAAGTGTCTCATGCAACTGTGGGGATGCATGAGTCCAAATTCCATAGGGCATATGGGAAGCTGGCAACTCCAAGGAATGTCTTTGATGAATTCCTCAGGAGAGGCTGGCTAGCTGAAGGGGACAGAGTGAGTATCTCTTCTGACTTCACCTTTAAAGCCTTCAACTGATTAGATTAAATGCCACCCATTGCAGAAGACACTCCCCTTAGCTGACTGCAGATGTAATAAGCCATAAATGCTATTAAAGTACTTATGATTTAAGTCCACAAAATGTCCTCACAGTAACAGGTAGGCCAGTGTTTGCTGGATGAGACAACTGGGCACCATCACCTGGCCAAGATGACATGGGAACATAACCCATCACAGTCCACCCCTTCTCAAACTAGCAACTAAAACATGTCAGCTTAAGCCATGCTTAATCTCTAAATAAAAAGTAAGAACAGACACATTTTAATCTAACAATAATCAATTGTAGTGTATCCAACCAGAAATGCACTAAATCTCTCCAGAAGAGGGTATAAGTCTTTGGGTAATACCCACTTTTAAACTTGCTAACCTATACTTTAAGTACCATGTCATGAACAATGCAACTTATGACAATGACAATTATTATGACAATGTAAGGGGATAAGATAGAGAGGAAAACAGAGATATTTGCTTTGTGTGCAAATACAAACATACTCATAACAAAGCAAGGAAGAACTATTCATACCATTTTAGTCCTCATTTATGTAACTGGTCACATATTCATAGTTCATATTATTACTACCTTTGTCCACTACCCATTCCATGTTCCCTTTATTCTCAACAAGCACCTCAGCTGGCCATAGTTCTTTGCCTGGAGAGGTGACCAAAACCTTCATTCCTGATTTCTGGGCCACTGGTAGTCTTGCCTGGGTTGTGTCATTGCAGTTTTCCATTGCCTTCAATCACAATGCATTGTAGAATAAGAGACGCCCCAAGGGATCTCCAGGAGAACTGTTTACCACCATTGTGTAGTTGCAGTTCTATTTCCTTTGGCTGAAGACTTGAGATCTCTGAAAACCATGTCGTGCCATGTTGATTATTGGAAATGCAGTCATTAGTGCCTTTGGGTCTAATCAGAGTAGAAAACCAACTACAAAAATACATTTTTAAGATTCTGTTCCTCAAGAACCACTCCACTACTAATGCTATTGTAGTCAGGTATGTTAGTTTGCAAGCTGCAGAATACAGTAGTGATTCTGGAATAGCTTTTAAAAAGGGAATTTAATAAGTTACCACTTTACAGTTTTTAGCCTAAAAAAAGTCCCAACTAAGGCATCCTGGGAAAGAATCTTTAACTTAAGAAGGGTTGATGGGTCAGGAACACCTCTGTCAGCTGGGTAGTCATGTGGCTTGTATCTGCTGTTCCCTCGCTCCTGGGCTCCATTGCTTTCATCCTTTTTCCCTGTGGCTGTTCCTCACTTTGCTTCTCTAGGGCTTCCCTTCATCTCTTGGCTTCTCTTAGCTTCCCTTGGCTCTTTACAACTTCTGGCTTCCTTAACATCTCATGGTGATGTCTGCTGAGCTCCAAGCATATCCAAATATCTGTGTCTCTGTTCCCCAAGTGTCAGCCATTGTGTCAGCTCTGCTGTGAAATTTCTATCTGGCTCTGTCATTTCTGTAGATTTTAACTCCCTCAAAAATGTTTCCTCTTTTAAAGGATTCTAGTTAATTAATCAAGACCCACCTGGAAAGGGTGGAGTCACATCTCCGTCTAATCAAAAGATTACACCCAAAATTGGGTGTGTCACATCTCCATGATTGTAATCTAATAAAAAAATTTCCAACCTACAATATTGAGTCATGATTAAAAGAAATGGCTGCCTCCACAAGATTGAATTAGGATTAAAACATGGGTTTTCTAGGGTACATAATATTTTCAAACTGGCACATCAGGGTTCTCTAGGGAAACAAAACCAACAGGAGATATCTGTAAATATCATATTTTATAAAAATGTCTCATGTATCTATGTGGATGCACAAGCCTGAATTGTATAGGGTAGGTGACAAACTGGCACTTCTGTTGAAGGCCTTTGACAAAGTCCCCAGAGAGGCTGTTTGGCTGAAGTGGAGCAAAAGATTCTTTCTTATGACTTCTCCTTTAAAGATTTCAACTGATTAGATTAAACATCACTCATTGCAGAAGACACTCCCCTTAGCCAATTGCAGGTGCAATCAGCCTTGGATGCAATCAATGTGCTGATGATTTAAGTCCGTGAATTGTCCTCACAGCAACAGGTAGGCCAGTGCATGCTTGACCAAAGAACTGGACACCATCACCTGGCCAACATGACACATGAACAAAGCCATCACACTTGGTTTGGACCTCTGCTTCCCATCACATGATGATCTTTCTCCTTATGTCTGATCTTTTAGTTTCCACTGACTTCTATTTCTGTCTTCTCCCCGTGGCTTTTTCTGACTTCTGGTTTCTAGTTTCTTCTCTTTAGTAAGCCTCTAGTAAAATGAACTAAGGTCCACCCTGATTCAGTAGGTTCACATCTTAACTAAAAATAGCATCTTTTAAAGGTCCGATTTACAATGTGTTCACACCCACAGAAGTGCAGATCAGAATTGAGAACATGTTTTTATTGGGTAACATAATTCAGCCCACCACAGTCCACTTTTGATCCCCAAAAAGGCATATGCTTTCCACATATTCAGAAATTTTTCAATTTTCATTCTCTTGATGTGTTTCTTACTTCATTCCACTGTGGTCAAAGAAAATACTTTGTATGACTTCAATTATTTAACAGTTATTGAGACTTGTTTTGTTGTAAATACATGAGCTTCTGGAGAGTGTTCCATTGCACTTCAAAAGAATGTGTATTCTGCTTTTGTGGAGGGGAGTGTTCTTATGTATCATCTAATCCTAATTGGTTATAGTGTATGTCAAGTCCTCTATTTCCTTATTGGTCTGTCTATATGTTCTATCCATAATGGAAAGTTGAATATTGATACCTCCAGCTACTATTGTAGAACTTTTTAATTCTCCCTTCAATTCTGACAATGTTTTCTTCAAATATTTTGGGGCTTTTTAATTGGTGTGGATGTTTTTATTTATTATATCTTCTTGATGAATTTACCTTTTTTCAATATATAAGTTCCCTTTTCTCTTGTAATGATTTTTTACTTAAAATCTATTTGTCTGATATTAATATAACCACTATAGCTATCTTTTTGCTGCTATCAGCATTTGAATGGTTTTTCCCATCTTTTCACTGTCAACCTATTTGCATTTTTGGATCTAAACTGAGTTGCTTAAATGGTGGCTCCGTAGCAGAAGTCTTGCCTGCCATGCTGGAGACCCAGGTTCAATTCCCAGAGCCTACCAATGTGAAAAAAAAACTAAGGTGAGTTGTTTATGTACTGCATATATTTGGATTATGTTTTTAAATCCATTTTCTCAATCTCTGCTTTTTTTTGTTGGTGAATTTAACCCATTCACATTGACAATAATTCCTGGTATGGCAGGGCTTCCTTTTGTCATTTTGGCATAAGCAGTAGCTTTCTGTGTTTTTGTTTCTTTGCAGTCTACCATTTTGTTTCCCTTTTCATTTCTCTTTGTTTATATACTTTACATTTTTTCTCATGGTTACCGTGGGGATTACAATTAACATCCTAAATCTTAACAATCTAGTTTGAATTGGTACTGTGTTAGTTTGCAAGCTGCCAGAATGTGATATACCAGAGATGGAATGGCTTTTAAAAAGGGGAACTTAATAAGTTACAAGTTTACAGTTCTAAGCCTATAAAAGTGTCCAAACAAAGGCATACAGAGAAAGATACCTTAATTCAAGGAAGGCCAATGGGTCAGGAGCACCTCTGTCAGCTGGGCACTAATGTGGCTGGCATCTGCTGGTCCCTTGCTCCTGGGCTCCATTGCTTTTGGCCTCTCTTCCTGTAGGGTTCCTGAAGGGGTTCCTCCTTTGATTCTCCAGGTCTGGCTTTCATCTCTTGGCTTCTCTTGGCTCTCTCCAGGTTTTGGCTTACTTATATGTCATGTCAATGTCTGCTGGGCTCCAAGTGTTAGCATCTGTGTCAGCTCTGCTTTATCAGCTCTGCTCTGCCAGCCCTATGCTCTCTCCAAAATGTTTCCTCTTTTAAAGGACTCCAGTAAACTAATCAAGACATACCTGGAATGGGTAGAGTCATTTCTCCATTTAATCAAGAGGTTATACCTGCAATTAGAAATGCCACATCTCTGTGGAGATATCTAATTAAAACTTGCCAACCTACAGTATTGAATCAGGCTTAAAAGGAACAGCTGCCCCCATAAGATTGGGTCAAATTTAAACATGGCTTTTCTGGAGAATGTAATAGATTCATGCCAGCACAGACATCAACCTAGCTACAATAGAATATGAAAACTATGCTCCTATACATCTCTGTCCCCCTGCCTTTATGTTGTTGTTGTCACAAATTACATCTTGATCCACTGTGTACCCATTAACTTAGATTATAGTCTTACGTGCTTGTCTTTTTTTTTTTAATTTTTTTTTTAATTTGCATATGGGCAGGAGGCACCAGGGATCGAACTCCAGACCTCCAGCATGGCAGGTCGGAGCTCTGCCTGCTGAGCCACGGCAGCCGCCCATGTGCTTGTCTTTTAAATCATATAGAAAATAAAACAAGCATTATAAACCAAAAGTACAATAATCCTGGCTTTTATATATGTAGTTACCTTTAATGGAGTACTTTATTTACTCATATGGCTGTGAGCTAGTGTCTAGTATCCTAAAATCACAACCTGAAGGTCTATCTTTAGTATTTCTTGTAGTGTCAGTCTTCAAGCAATGAAATGCCCCAGCTTTTGCTTATCTGTGAATATCTTAACTTCTCCTTCATTTTTGAAGAATAATTTTGCCAGAACTGCTGGTTTGGAGTTATGTAACCCAGAAAAAAAATGTATTTTCAATCATAATCTATTCCTATGGGTGTGAACCCATTGTAAAGAGGTGATATTACTTCAATTAAGCTGTGGCCCAATTGAATCAAGATTGGTAATATTCCTGTTACTGACGGCCTTACAGAGAAAGTGAGAGAGAAGTACAAGCCACAGGGAGCAGCAAGAATCTGGAAGTCAATAAAACCCGGAAGAGAAAGGAGAAGAAACTTCCATATGCATTGCCATGTAACAAAAGAGCCAAGGAACAAGGATTACCAGAAGCCAGACACAAAACACCACAGTCTTTGGGGAGAAAGACACATGTTGCTGATGTTTCACATTTGGACTTTTCCTAGCCTCAAAACTGTGAGCTCATGAATCCCTGTTGCTACATCAACTCACAGCCTGGTATTTGTTTTAGCATCCAGGAAACTAAAACACCAGATATATGATCCTCAGTTGAAGATTTTTTTCTTTCAGTTCTTTAGGAACATCTTCCCATTCCCTTCTCACCTCCATGAGAAATCTGCAGTAAGCTTATTGTTGATCCCTTGTACTCAATGTCAAGATTCTTTCTTTGACCTTGGTTCTCAACAGTTTGATAATCATATGCTTTCATCCTTCTTGGAGTTAATTGAGTTTTTTTAATGTGTAGGTGCATGTCTTTTATCAAGTTCGGGAAGTTTTCTGTCACTATTTCTTCAAATATTTTTTTCTGCCCCTCTCTTTTTTCATTCTGGCATTCTTATTATGCATATGATGATATGCTTCATGGTGTTACACAGGTCTCTGAGGCACTGTTCATGCTTCTTTATTCTTTTTCTCCATCCTCAGACTGGATAATTTAAATTAACCTATTTTCAAATCTGCTGATTCTTTCTTCTGGCAGCTCAAATAACTCTAGTGAAACTTTCATTTAGTATTTAGTTATATAGCTTAGTTTATTACTTTTCAGCCCCAGAATTTGTTTGGTTCCTTTTTATAATTTCTATACATTGATATTCTCTAATTGCTCATATTTTGATCACCTGGTTTCTTTGACTGTTAGTCCGTGATTTCCTTTACCTCTCTGAGCATATGTAAGACAGTTGATTTAAAGTCTTTGCTTAGTAAATTCAATTTCTGTGCTTCCTCAAAATCAATTTATTTATTTTTAAAAAGGGGGGCATCCTTTCTTATTACTTTATATACTTCAAAATATTATTGGAAAATGGGTACATTTTTAATATAACATAGCAGATCTGGAAATCAGATTCTTCTGATTGATGTGGCCTGTAGCTTGACTTGTGACATTTCTAACTCATTTTTTAATCTTTATTCTTTTTCATTTGTGATCTTTTAAGTGTCTGTTCCTTAGCTTGTGTTTTAACAGAGATTTCCTTAAATACCTGTAGCCAGAAAAGGTATATGATTGATAGAGAGCTTCTAGTAGTTAGACAAATAGATAGATAGATAGATAGATGATAGATAGATAGATAGATAGATAGATAGATAGATAGATAGATAGATAGATGATAGATAAACTGAGAAAAGAAAGAGAAAAGTACCTCCCCCAGTCTTTGCAGATTGACTCCATCCTAGGACACTCTTCAAAGCTTTTCTGAATCATTGACAACTCTGCCTTAGTCTTCACTTCCTCCTTGCCCTGAGTCTAGAGATCAGCCAGAGGTGAAAGCTTTGACTCTTCCCAGGTGTTTTCTGAGCATGCATTCTGACCTAGGGATGCATGTGGCTTTCTAAATTCATCAGTAAATGTGGTAGCTTTCGAATGCCCTAATTTTCCAAAGAAACTCTCCAACATTTCCTCCCAGACTTTCAGTCCTCCTTTGTATGCCTCATCTGTAATCTTTTGTCCCAGGTGCCTGTGCATTGTTCATTTGCCTTAAAATATTTCCAAGGGATACCTACTATTTTCCACATTAAGTGAGTTCTCAGTTAGGTGCAATGAAAACAAGTGCAGTGCCTTTGTCAGTCTTTCAGGGAGCCCGTACACGTTAGAACAGAAGAATACAATTCTTTGTGACTACCATCTATGCTGTTCCTTCTAGAGCCAGTAACCAGGGTCTTACACTGGGAATGCAAGCTGCTGTTTTCAAAGCCCCTGCCAAGCTGGGAAGGAGGTTGAGGAAAGGGAAAATAAAAATGCCACAATGCTTTCTGACCATTTTTAAGTTGTCTTTGTCTTGATTATGAGCTTCTTTGTTTGACATAAATCTCTGACTGTTTTCCAGAAAACTGACAATGTAATTCTCACAGATTTTCTTGAGTCTCTTTTTTCGTTAGGTTCTTTTTTTTTGCTTGATATGTCAATGCTGCTGTAGTAGGACAGATGCCTACTCTGCCATTTTTTCTCTATGTGTATTATGCTTTGCAATAAAAAGTTTTTATCAAAATAGAGGTGAAACACGGATATGGAAAAATATTGAAAGTTACTCAAGAATGATTGAAGTTTGGTAAATGAAAATAGGAATGCATCAGCTGAAAAAAGAAATATATTCATGAGACAAAATTAGCTATAAACATTGTTGGATCCATGCATTGCTGATTATACCAAGACTCTTTATTTCTATTCTCCATCTTTAAAACCTGGTTTGTTCTGACTTTGTTTTATTCTCTTGTACATTCATACATGGTGGGTTGGATGGATGCTAGCAGCTCTAGGTTTTCATCATCCATGTAGCTACCCATTCCAAAATTCTGGGGGAGGGTTATGCTATGATTTTCCTGGGTTTGGTTTTCATGTCCTTCTTTGAACTAATCATTGTAGTCAAAGCATCAAGATATTCTTATATGCCACTTATGTGCCTTATGCCCACTTTGTGAGTGTGGAACTGGGAAGCACTGGTTCTACCCAAAGCACAAACACACACTTTACAACAAAAAAGAGGCATTTTGGCCTGAAAATGATAAGAAAGGTACAGGGCACACAAAATTATACTTACTATATATTTATCCGATTATGTCTTTCTTCAATTCTAAATTCCTCACTGTCTTCTACTGCCTACAGGATGAAGCAAAAATTCATTGCATGGCTTTTAATAATCCTTCATGTTCTATTCCCAGCATGCTGGTGCAGCCTAATCTCCTTTTTTTTATATACCTTTCTCCTATAACAAAGAAATACTTGGGATGCATATGAAACTTTAAAGAACTTGCCTGATTCTACCTTGAACATGTTAGTTTGGGCTGCTCTATCCTCTCTAGAATCATCCTGTTCACATTCCCTGGGTTTTTCTCCTAGCTCTCACTCTGTCAATCTCAACTTGCTCCCATATTATTTCTGG
>PVIY010049560.1:0-16661 GCA_004026745.1 Myrmecophaga tridactyla | reverse complement strand
GGGGAAGGGCGAGGCACCCTCTCACCCCGGGTAGGTCTCCCTCTAAGCATGACATGGACGACGAGGCCGTGGCATCGGCGCATCAGCAGAAGGGCACAGAGGCTCACCTGGTACTCGTTGGGCCAGAAAGTGCTCACGGCCAGCTCGGCACGAAGCCAGTCTCTGCCCGTGAAGCCTGTGACGTTCCAAATCGGGTTGGCAAGAGGCCCCCTGTTCACGCGGACAAGCACGTGCAGGGTGCCAGGGTCCGCGCCCTTCTGGCTGTAGAGCAGGTAGCTGAAGTCAATGCAGTGGGTGTCGTTCTCCTTCATGGCGGGCAGCTGGAGCCGGGCCTTCTCCCCAGGGTCGTGATCCGACGCGTCCACAATCATGTACGACCCTGAAACAACAGCACACAGCATGCGGCTGAACAGACACACGGGCAGCAGGGGGTGCAGGGACAAAAATGACACCCAGCTAGTCTGGATTCAAAGTTAACTCAAAAAGACGATGTCTTACCGAGCAGAGCTCAAAGTTATCCGTCTGGTAGCTGGGTTGAGCACTTCGTAAGTGACAGATACTTTCCTAAGCGCATAGCATGTACTGAGCTATTTAGTCTCCTGAAAACCTGTTATTATAGTTATTTTACAAATTGAGGTATAAGAATGTTAGTAACTTACCAAAAGTTATATAATAAGTGACGAGACCTGGTTCAAATTCAGGTCCGACTCCATATAACTGTAATCTTACAAAACAGAGGACTTTCAATATAAAACAAGCAAAATGATACCTTATCAGCCTGGTTTATATAAAGGATGGATCTCTCCTTTTCCCCACCCAGGAGACTCTTGCAGGGAGGTGGGTTAAGGCTGGCAGGGACTAGAATCATTTCTCATTTCAAAGCCCAAGGTTAGCACTTACATAAGCTGTGTGACCTTATGCAATGTACTAACCACTCTGAACTTCAGTTTCCTCGTTCATATAAAAAGGGAAATGCACACCTGTCATTTCAGCAGTAGAACAAGGACTGAGAGTAAATTGCACACTTCCTAGCGCTGAGAATCTGGCACGTAACAGATTCACTCACTTGGAGCCTTACCCACTAACTAAGCTGGACTACTGGCCCCAACTCTGTTATAGTCCCTCTGCTCTCCTCGGGCTGCACGAAACCCTACTGGAGAATCACTGCTCGACTCCAGTCCCTTTGATTTAATAATTATTCACGGGGCATCAAACACGATGAAGCACAGGTGTGTCCTCATGACACAGACAGCGTCATCCTCACAGCACTCACATCCAGCACCTGCTTCGCAGGCAGAGGTTATGCACAAAAAGGGCATCTGAACTCCAGGCTCCTCCAAGAGCTTCTCTAGAAAAAACGTTTTCTTACATCACTAGATTTTAACCCAGGACACAATGCACAAAAATATAAATATACCTCTTTATCCTACGTAAGAGAGGGCACAAGTTTTACTGCAAAATATCTTTTTGCCTAGATTATGATTTCAACCAGAATGCATGAGGTATGGTGCTGCAGAGTAAACACTCATCTTCTTGGCCCTCTCTCAGCCTGCCTGCTCCTGGCCAACTAGTGGAAGTAACTGGTCCTCTGTATTCCTTCCCACGGCCTCGTAAACATTCATTGACAACTAGTCTAACTAGTTCAATTACCCACCCCACCCCCAAAAGACTCAGACCGTGGCAGAGAGGAGGGCTTTGGCTCTGTAGGAAGGCGCAATTCCAAATCCGACCCCTTCCTGCTCGGTGTACCGCACAGTCCAGGCTTTGTGAAGCCATCACCAGCCACTGAGACACACCACAAGCGCTCACTCACGGCGCTGCTTACGCTCAGTACTGCTCAGGGCATCTTTTTCCAGTCCTCATCTTCTCTTGTGAGCTGAAATTATTTTCTCCTTTTATTCTACTGCACTTGAATAATAAATCCGCCATGTATTTTTTTGGAGAAGATCCATCTCTCTCTCTCTCTCTCTGTCTATCTCTGACCTCAGGATATCCCAGATCCCAACTCACTTTAAAGAAGCCACACCTGTCTCTATTTTCGGTTATACTCACATTCCGCAGCCGTGACTGATGTGATGTGGCCAGATCATCACACCGAGCATGGCAAAGCCGACCAGTCGCTGTGTCGAACGAGTCCCAGGCCGGTGATCTTGGATGAGTCATCTAATGTCATCGGAGCTCAGCCTCTTCACAAACATGTAAGCTATTTTTACAACAGCAGCAGTTTTTTTCTATAACTGCTTTTTTCCGTGACACAGTTATTTTCTTCCATTATGAAATAAGTTTTGGAATAAGATATACTTTATCTCACACTTGAATTATACAGTGTGATATTTACAATTAAGATCACTTAGCATTTCTCAGCTAGTTGCAATTTTAACCCACGATAATTTTATTTTAGAAAACAGGATGAGCAAAGTATATTAATTTGTAATCATTACCAATTTGATCATTGAAAAGACGAAAGTCACAAAATAAAAGCTGTCCTAACTATTTCAACACTTCAAGGGGAGACAATGCAAGTTAAATAATTTTTAAAAATCAGTGTTGATAATTTACTTCTATAAAAGGATTCTGCTAAATAGGCTTCTTTCAACGCAGTCTTACTATTGGTGCATTTTCTGAGCACTCATGGAATAACAGGTACTTGCTGCACAGTTCCAGAAAAGCAGCAGCAAGCGCTAGCACCAAAAAGCCATCTTACTCCTTCTGCCAACATAACTTGGTATCAGGCGGTCTGCCCACGAGACACCATGGAGGTGGCTGCCTGCTGGACACAAGGTTCCAATTCTATCACCTAAAACACAGGGAGCATGATTCTATTCCTATCAACTTCCAAAAATCACTACTACAGCCTCCCAGAACGGGCTCCCAAGCTCCCGACACAGAGGAGGAAAATTCTTCAATATGCACTTCCCTCCCTCTTTAACTTACTTATCATTCAACATATTTACTATTTTTCTGTCTCCAACTAAATAACTCCTCAGATTTCTAATAAGAGTTTAATACAGTCCTATTTAGTTGTGATTTAGTTATCCCTTCTCACAACCAAAGGAAGCATCTGTGCTCACACACACTCACCACGTGCCAACTTTTAATTAAGGTCACTGATTTCCTGTGGCCTTATGAATACTCAGTCTCTTGAGCAACAGAGACCTCAAATATTTCATTCAAGCTAGAGGAAAAAGTTATATGCTTACAATATATTTTTTAAAGTGCAAACTTCTAAAGAACAATTTGACAATAAGAATAAAAAAGGAGATACTAATTATGGTAGTTAGATTCGGTCGTCAACTTGGCCAGGTGAAGGCGCCTAGTTCTGTTGCTGTGGACATGAGCCAATGGTACATGAACCTCATCTGCAGTCGGCTAGGAGGCATGCCTGCTGCAATGAATGATGTTTGATTTAATTGGCTGGTGCCTAAATGAGAGAGCTCAATGCAGCACAGCCCAAGCAGCTCAGCATACCTCATCTCAGCACACCTCATCTCAGCCCTCGCAGCTCAGCCCAGGCCTTTGGAGATGCAGAAAGGAATCACCCCAGGGAAAGTTGTTGGAACCCAGAGGCTTGGAGAGAAGGCCAGCAGAGATCGCCTTGTGCCTTCCCACGTAAGAAAGAACCTCAGATGAAAGTTAGCTGCCTTTCCTCTAAAGAACTAAGGAAATAAATCCCCTTTTATTAAAAGCCAATCCATCTCTGGTATGTTGCATTCTGGCAGCTAGCAAACTAGAACACTAATCCTCTGATCTGGAAATAACAAATCTAGGAATTATCCTAGATAATCACATATATATGCCAAGACATACCTAAAAAAATGCTCATCTCATCATAATACTTTTAAAATAGAGAAAAACGGAAGTATTTTAAATGTCCAATAATAGACAATTTGTAAAATTATGTTAATTCAGTGATTAAAATGGTCTATTATGCAGTCAATAAAAATAATATAAAAAACATTATTGGAAGCTATTCAAAGTATGCTGAACAAAATAAGCAGGTTGCAAAATAATATATTCGTTTTATGAAAAAGGACATTTATAATATATAAATACAAATACATAAATAGATTTGTGTAAATGTGAATGTACTCACATACATACACACATCAATATGCATATACAATTAGGAAAAAAAACAAGAATTAAAAGCAAAAGGGTAACAGCAGAAGATCTGTAATTGTCCTCTAGTTTCGTTTTGCTTAGGTATATTTTCTGAATGTTCTATAAGGAACAAGATGATATATGTACTTTTTTTAAAAAGAGAGAGTATATAATTAACTATCTTACATGAGAAACATTAAATGATAAATATCCAGGAATTAGGCTTCTTGTCTTTTAAAAATAAATCCTATTTGTATCAATGAACACCATCTTGGCCAACTGAAAAAACACAATACAAAAACCAAGTCTCAAAAAGAACTAGTATTCGATTCCCAGCCTATGACCCACCCCCAAAAAAATAATCCAACAAATGGTGATGCAATAATGGGATACACACATAGAAAACAATGAAAGGCCCCCATCACCACCATGCAGTATACAAAAAAAAAAAGAATTGACTAAGAAAACAAATTCGATATTCCTAAACAACACAGTCTATGATCTAGATAAAAAGATAATGCCCTATAGATTACTGTACTTATAAATGGAATTTTTATCTTTAAAAAATTAACATAGGAAACAGGACTCACTACAAAGCAAATAATGAATGATATAGTCTCTATCTAGTACACCAAAGGATTGTCTTTATTAAGTCAGTTCTTACTTAAAATCCATTGAACATGCTCTATAAACTGAGAGAGAAATTTCAACTTTTCTGCTTAGTATTCACAGCCTCCAGTGGTCTTGCCCCCAAAGTCCTCTGTCACTTTACCTCCCCCTTCTCTCCACAGATCTTTTCCAACCTCCAACCTCACCATTTTCTCCACACACCAAGGGGTTTTCTTCTCCAGACCCACTTCCTGCCTTTAGCAGAAGGCCCAGCCCATTCCCACCAGCTCCCCAGCCCTCACCTGCTATTCCTCCTCGGCTTCCCGGCACATCCTGAGCTCTCCCTCCGTTGAAGACACTGCAACACACCATTCCAATGTGTCTGCTGCGACCCTCACTCACACACTGGTTTAATACAACTGTGAAATAATTCACATGGGGAACCGTTTCGGCTGAAGTAAACCAGCACCCACTGGGCTGCAACCACTACTCTAGAAGGAGAGCTCAGTTCCCGCGTTGCCCTCATTGGCACTGCATCTCAGATGACCCCTTACAACTCTTGTCGTAGGCTGAACTATGTTCCCCAAGAAACACATGCTCTCCATCTGAACCCACATCCTGTGGGCATGAACCCGTGGAAAGCAGGGCCTCTGGGAGATGTCCTCTTAGTTAAGGTCCAGCCAACTCAATCAGGAGGGTCTTAATCCATATTACTGGAACCCTTGTAAAAAGGACCGAGGGGTCACAGAGGCCAGGAAGGACAGCACATCGCCATGTGGGGGGCAGAGCTGCAAGTCAAGGAAACCCCAGCCCAAAGAGAGCCAGGGCCAGCTCTGCACCCCGGCAGGCTCGGGAGAAACATGCCTGGGTTTGACTCTCGACTTCTAGTCTCAGAAGCATGAGCCATTGGTCATTTAAGGCAACCCATCGTGCGTTACTTGTCACAGCAGCACTGGCAAACTGAGACAGTTCTCTTTACACCTTTAAAAGTACACCCTCTCATAGGTAATAATCTCCACATTAGACTTCGACTGTCAAACTTACTGTGTAGCTTCTATTTTTCTGGTTGGACCCTGACCCAATAAGGTGCTATTATTATGTATTAATAAAATGATGCTGTTATTCTTTACAAGAGAGAAATTTTCTATTAGATCAGTGGTTCTCAAACTTTTCAGTCTTGGGACCACTTTAGACTCTAAAAAATTTCTGAGCACCTCCAAAAAGCTTTTATTTCTGTGAATTTTAGCTATCAGTATTTACCATTTTAGAAATTAAAACTGAAACTGAGCAATTTTTAAAAATTTCTCTAATGTCTGATTTAGTAAAAGACAGCTCAATTCTCATGTTTACTTCATTTAATCTGTTGTGATATTGTACACTACGCAGCCTCTGGGAAATTCTAATGTACATTCATGGGAAAGGTAGAAAAACATTATCTTAAAGTGTCATTTAGAAAATAGTTTAGACCTTGCAAATCCCCAGATAAGGTCTTGGGGATCCATTCTGGTCCACGGACCACAAAAGGAGAATCGTTATATTTTAATGCATGATTCCTTTTATCTTTTACTCTAATGAGAATATTAGTGATTTTATTTATAGTGAGTCTACTTTACTCATTTAGTCTCTTCCAGGTAAAACGATGTACTCTCTGAAATCAGTTAGAAAACAAAACTTCAAAAAAAAAAAACAAAACAAAACAAAACTTCACTGGGATGTTGTATCTCTGGAGAGTGAAAATAGAAAATGCTGAATTTTTCTAAATTAGTATAAACACAACGGTTTATTCCATTCTATTCTCCTACCCTCAGAGAATCAGGCTGTCGCTAATGAACAGAAGACTGGGAAAGACCAAATAATCTTTTATTCTAATAAGAGAAGTATTTTTGTGTGTTCATAAGACCATTTTGAACAGCTACTAAAGCACCAACACTGTGCAAAACAGTTCTTGGCACTGAATGAGATTCTTCCAGTAGAAACAAAGAACATGCCAGAAACCGTTGGTGTGAAAAAACCGAAGGCAATATATACAGAAGTTTAAGAAGCGATAATCAGGATCTCTGGGAAGAAAGTGGAAATTCCAGCCCATCGGGAATTATGCTTTTTCCTTTATTATAAAATGAATGTCTCTAAGTATTTCTGTTGCAGTGTCACTGCCTCGTATTTCACTAAATCTTTCATCATCTCATTTCCTTTTTTGAGCCCCATTTTTCTCCATCTGAAAAAGTGACAACATAATATACTCAGTTACCAAAACTAAGAAACTAGGAACCAGTTGGAGTGAGTTTTCCCTTTCCCTCACTTTCCTCACGCAATCCACCAGCAATTTCTACTGTCTCTATTTCCAACTTATACCCTGAATCCATTCAATTCTCTCCGTCTTCACTCGTTGCCAAAGCATTATCATCTCTCAGGAGGATAACTAGGAAAGGCTCCAAACAGCTTTCATGATTTCCATGCTAACAGTTCTGCAACCAGATTCTAATAGCAGCTAGATCAATTTTTTTTCCCCAAATACACCATTAATCTTTACTCAACCCCACACAGAACTGTCCACTGGCTTCACGCTGCAGTGAGAACAAAACCCGAGTTCTTCACTTGGGCGTGTCAGCCTCATGCTGATCGGATCCCTGCCTTCCTCTCCCACCTGCTTTCTTATTACTTCCCTTTACTCAACATGCTCCAGACACAGTGGGCTGCTGCCTTCCATCCTTCAAGAGGTCAGGCGGCTGCCTGCCTCATTATCTTTGCACTTGCCATCTTCTCTGCTTGAAATGCCCTCTCCTAAGCTGTCTTTCACCATTCAGATCTTGGCTCAAATGTCACCTACTGGCAATGCATTCTCTGTTCTCTTCACTAACGTGGCTCCTACTAAGATTTTTTTCTAACATATCGCTCAGTGTTATTTCCATCGTAGTACGTACCACTTTCTAAATCTAACTTATTTGTTTACTTGGTTGAAAAACTCCATGAAAAGCTAGGATCTTATCGATTTGGTTCATCCAAAAACCTAGAACTAGGTCTGGGAGCAGAATGTGAACTTAACTATTTGTTGAGCACTGACTGCATGATGTGATGTATGCATATATGTGTTATCACCACAACTATCTGGGCCATCGTCACCTTCAAACTTGATGGAAACAATTTACAGCCATTTCTAAATTATTTTAAAATTGGGGGATGTGGGCAGGGACCGAGGGATGATATAGAACCTGGCATAGGAGTAAATTTGAAAAGTACGACCCTCAAGGATTTCACATTCGGGGTCCTAACTCTCCTCATTCTCAATTCACTGTGCTGCATTCATTCAACAAATCTCTAATGCTGTGGTCCCACATATCTTACGGCTGTTTTATTTCCCCTACAGCTCACTTGCAGAAATATATTGTCAAACCACAGTGACAGGAAGCACTCTATTCTGGTCGGAAAGGGTTTTCCATGAAAATGCAAAAATCTATTTCTTATCCTTGTTAGATAAAACCCTACTATTCTGAACTCTAGGTCCTTAAGTCATACCTAGGTTATTATTTAAGATGTAATTTTTTTCAAAGAAGAGTGAGGCATAACTTGGCAGCTCACCAGTTAAAATAATAAAATTTATATAAGGAATGTAATTTTGCAAGGGCGGGGGGAAGCAAGAGAAGAGACAGATGAAGAAACTTTACCCTAAAAGCAAAGAGAGATGAAAACTTTGTAGTAGATGAACAGGAGAACTCAGGCTGAGTGTTTCTGCAAAGAATCTGACAACTCTCTATTAATGTTTCCTGCTCTGCATTTCCATAGGATTTATATAAGTATCTTTACATACCATTTACACCACACATGAGACTATCTGTCTGCACCTCTTCCTAGCCCTAGTACAAGATTTTCAAAAGGAGTAACCTCTGTTTCCCACCTAGCATTAAGACAGGGACCAGGTTCCTATATACTCTTGGTGAATTCAACTGAAGGCGAGCAAATGAAGAAACTTCAAAAAGGATAACAGCATTGTTTTTTAAAGGTAGGGAAGAGAAGAAAAAACATGGAATTTGAAATGACTTTAAACAATGTTCTCAATCTTGACAATTCCCTCAAAGGATCCCATTATTTTGGTAAGGTCAAAATAGGTACCCTCAATTTTTTCATGGCCTACTATTACTTCTTCAAGCTTTTACAGTCTATTATTTCTTAAGATAATGCTTTTCTTCTAATAGCGCTCACCCACACATCATACAGTTTGTTTCTAAAAGGCAGAATGAAGCACACACTATAAAATGTAAGGTTAGAAAAAAGTAAACTTGTCCACAAAACTCCAAAACAAAAGGACAAAATGGGCATCTTCACCAGATTCTATTTTCAAAAACTTGAGTCTGCCTAAAATGCCCCTCCTGTTACCTTGGCAAAATATAAAACACTTCATTCACATTCCTCAGAGATAAAATATTTTTTAATCCCTGAGTAAAGACTTTTGTATTTGTTATAGGTAGCCAATTTGCATTTTACAATAGAGAAATGTCTTGATTCAGAGAATAGCCTCAACAAAACTCAGAAAACACAAAATACTTATAAAGAAGGTTTCAGTTAAAATTCACATGCTAATTCCCCTTCTTGGGAGACCAGTCTCCGCAGGAGTTTAGGTACATGTTCAGATTTAGGAACTGGGTCAAGCTTTCTTCTACAGTTTACCTCCTTCCCCAGCAACAGCTTGGAAAGCAATACCGTGAATCCATCTGGCCATCACTTCGACCATCAAAATTTCCAGTTTCATCTGCAGGACCTATAAAAACCCGCGCAGTAAGATTATTTAAAGGTTTAATGTCTTCCACCTCCTCTTTAGAAGTGGTTAGTTTTAGAATCTGTTGTGCTTTACAGCTCCCCCAGCCATCTAGGTTGTACATACAGTGTGACCTCTCTCTGTCCTAGTGTGAGCGTTTTGAAATGCCTATTCCCCCAGTTCTGAGGATGAAAGTGAAACTGTCTACAGGATGTGCTAAGACACAGATTAGAAGAGTGGACAGACCCTCAGTATTTGTCTCCCTGGACAAAGTGCTTTCTCTACCAGGTTGTAGGGAGAATCAAACTGGGGAATGAATGAAAAGAACATTTTCGAAAGTAAAAACTGAGATGATAATGTTAAAGAGTAGTCCACTTAGAAACTTCCAGTTCGTGTCACTTACCCCTCACAGCCTTTCTCAAACCTTCCCTCCAAACCTCTATCCAAGGCCTTTCAACGCAATGCAAGCCAAGCTCCCTTCCCATTCATTCCTCTCTAGCCCTCCCTTTCTCACTTTTCTTTCTTTCTTTGAAATCCAATGTAAATTGTAAACACACTTCCTTCCAACTTACTCCCCAGAAACACAAAGACACATAAAATTTCATAAATGGTTTAAAAGATTCATCGATCTAAGTTTAAGACTCCTGTTCAAAGGTTTCTCCAATTTCTCAAATCCTAGCATTCCCCATGCCTATCCAATAAGCTTAATTTTTATGTTACTTGGTACTAAAATGTGAAAAGCATCTGCTAAAATGAAAGAGCCCTGAGAGAGAACAATCAGAGTTGCACCGCTCCAAAAGGCAAGCAAGCCTTTGTCCTCTAGCCTATTTTGCAAGCATCACTTGCCTTTTCAAAGGAACTAAGCCTGGAAAGGACAATGACAGGTAAGAGGAAGGTAGCTCAGTCTGCCTCCATGGAAACTGCCTAGAGACTAAATGTCATGCTGACAATTCCAGCCTATTGTCTGGGTCTGCCTCAACCCTGTTAATAATGGAAAACAAGAGGAGGAAAAATGTATAATACTCCTATATTTTCCATAGAAATAAGGAGATCCAAAGCCAAAATCCTCTGCCCAGTCATCACATTTGTCTGCAGGTACCTAAAGTCTATTTTAATATACCATAAGGACAACCTTGCTTTTATTTTGACTCAAAATGAGTAACAAGGGCCAACAACCATCCAGAAATAAGCAAATGGTACTGAATGACGAAGGCGAAAAGGCCTCACACTGGATAGAATCTCTCAATTGAACTCCCAAATTCCAGGGTAATCAGGGTACCCAGAGATGTTTCATCCTTTACTAAACCTGAAGGGTAACTAAGATTCTAGATTAAGCAGAAGACGTTTCTTAAAAGACTCCAAAGGAAGGAATGCGTATATTCCACTAGCCATCCAAGTGGAAACCAATTCCCATCTAAGAAGCAGTTACTCATTCAGCTCTGAGCCCAGAGAGCTGACTTACCATCAGGCCCGGCTGATGGTCACCCCCCAAGCCACCCCCCACCACCCAGCATCTTTCTGATGAAAATCTGAGGCCCAGAAATGATAAGTATCTTAGATGTCATAAGAGAATTATTTTCAGAAGACTGTTGTGAGATTACTAAATCTTTTTACTTTTTTATTTACAAAGTAATATTTAAACTAATACTATTTACACTCATTTTAAACTAATATTAATTTACATTAACCATTATTTACAAAGTAATATTTAAACTAAGAATCTGTCTACTTTTGTAAATGGTAGCATCCATCTTAAAAGGACGAAGGCAAGCAAAGAAAAAGAAAAGCAAGACGAAATGAGAGCATAAAGTAGGAGAACACTAGGGAATGAGAGTGATACTGAAATGAAGGGTCTAAGTGGAAGGAGAAAAGGAGAAGAAATGAGTGCTTACTCTTTAAAATGTGAGCTCTGGGGGAAGGAGAGAAAAGAGAGAAGGGAAGGGTGGTAGACAAAATGAGTTCTGTTTTATCTCCCACAGCTTCATAAATCAAGCAAGCATGGTAGAAGGAACACATCCTAGGAAATAAAAAAGCAAAACAGAACAAAATCATCCCCTCAAATGCTAAGATTGGTGCTTTCGGTCACAAAATGATTAACCCCATATAATTCAAGGTTTTGATATAAGATTGAAATACTTAAGACTCTTCTGAAGACCCTGAGCCCAGTGTTATTCAAAGCAGCTCAGGTGGAATTAGTGGTTCCCCAAACTGGGGCAAGGTCTAACACTGAATCAAACGTCTTCTGAGATCAGCTTCTCAGCCTCCAGTGCTGTCCAATCGGCTTTTATGAAGAATTTTTTAAATAATCAAAGCACGCCTGGTCAATCTGGAAATGCCACACTGGCCACGCGTCAGGAAAGACACAGAATGCAAGTCCTTTTCTGGTATGGGCACACAATGAAGCCAACTTCCTCCTCCAAATACAACCACCCGAGGATATTACTCCCACAAAACATTCCTGTTAAACCTAACCAGGAAAACTGCATGATGCAAGCACCCGCCATTGCAACAGCACTCTTCCTGCCCTGAGAACAACCGAGGATGTTTTCATAAATGCTAAGCTAGGGTTCAACGGGTGAACGCAAACACTGAGAAACTGGAGAGTTTTAGTTCCCACACTGACATTTTAAAGCTTCCCTCTGGGATGTTCTGTAGAAGCTAAAATAGAAAATAGTTTCAGCCCAAACAAGTAACAGTTGGAACTCGGATCAACAATCAAACACAGGTGCATTTTTTTTTTTAAGGGAGAGGTGGTCTTTCTTTTAAGGAAAGGAGAGGATATATGTGATAGAGATTTTCCATTTTTCCCTCCAACTTCCAATAATTAGACTTACCATCTTCCCATCTACTTCTGAGTTTTACCTTCAGAATTCCACTGATATTTATAAGCTACAGGAAATGCCTCAGCAATGTGGAAGAGGATCAAATTTCTCCCCTTTGTGAATAACCAGAAGCAAGGATATGACTCCAAAATTTTCTTCTTTGACCTATACTATGACCAAGTATCTCCCTAAGAACTTCTTAAGTGACTAATACAAAAAAAAATGGCTATTGCTTTGAAATGAGCCTAGAAGAAATAACTAGACTCTGAACTGGCGGTGATTACTCCAATCATGGTGCTGTCCATCCGCTGCACACAACAGGATTCTACTGGTTAAAGCAATTAACATGCACACCCAGATACAAGAAGACGAGGGGTCCCATTCAACTCACAATCCTCACACACCTGGTGCGTTTACACCTGGCGTGCTTATTTGCCATGAGTCACCAGCATGAATTCATAGTTATAGCTTACTGTGAAGCAAAATGCATTTTTGCCTTGACTAACCCCTCCTGCTTTTGCCTTGGAAGGCTCTGCACTTTCCTTTTCTCAGTTTCCATTTTGCCCATGAACTCTTATGTTTGATTATACAACTTTTTAGGGAAATAGCAAATGATACATATTTCACTGTGTATGGGTTATAATGTGTAAAATTTTCCAAACTCAATAGTAAACTTAAAGGTTGTTTTCTCTGATTTTTGTCCTTTTTTATATAGATTTCTACACACAGCAGATATTCTATCAATGCAATGAAAGTGTGACTGGATGGGAGAAAACGAGGGAGATGAGAATGGAGATGCAAAAGTGAACATATTAAGAAGGTCTTATAGGCCAAGGAAAAGGGTTTTGTCTTTATCTTAAATGTTATAAGAAGACACAGAAAACAAATAAGCTGGGGGAGGCTATCCTAAATCAGATTTACACTTTGGAAAAACTCAGGCTACAATGTAGAGAACAAATGGGGTGTGGGGTAGTGAGCAAAAGGAATAAGGAAGACCAGTTAGAAAGGAGTTGCAGAATCCCAGGAGAGAAAAACTGTATTTAATTTTGGTAGCGATAATGGAGACGATGTGAAGTGGCCATCCAAGACTTACTTTAGAAGCAAAATTCAGTGAGATGCAGTGATGCATTAGACACAAAGTGAAGAAGAGACAGGTGTGCAGAATGCAAAGCCACATTTCTGAGCATGCATATAATCAAAGAGACAGCGGTGCCATTCCTTAAGTCATGGCACACTGAACAAAAATCAGGTTTGGCACAAGAGTGGTTCAAGTTCTCTGTTGGAAACAGCAGAACCCACTTCTATTTTTAGCAGTAAAGAAATGTATGGAGGGATATGAGAAAGCCAACTGAATGACCAAAATATACCCAGAACTCCTCCAGAAAAGACCCACCAGCGGCTACAGACAACATCACTCCCGACACTGAAGCTGGACCCTCCACTCTGCAGGCCCTGGGCGTCTCTGCTCCCATTCTCCGCAGAAGGGAATGCCATGACACCTCCTTCCTGAAGTGAATAGCTTCCTAATCAAACTTCCTGTTGGGGTCAGATTGCTGGAGATTACCTCTCCCTACCCTTCCTATAAAGATAGCTAAAAAGTTGTGGTTTTTACTTCTTTATGGAGCTTTAGGTTCTCCAGAGAAACAGAACCAACAGGAACATATGTGCGTAAATACATACAAATAAACACACATACACGTGTGTTTATATGTACACTTGGCACATACATACAAAACGTGTACTTACGCACACCGTAAAAGACATTATAAGTAATTAGTTCATACAGGTGTGAGGCTGGTAAGTCCAAAATCCACAGGACAGGCTGGAAATTCCAGTAAGAGTGATGCTGAATTCTTGAGCTTGAATTCCTTAAGCTAGAAACTCAGGTAGGCATGAAAGGTATAGTCTTGAGGGAGAATTCCTTCTTCCTTCAAGAACGCAATTAAGGTTCCCAATTCTTTGGGGGAAGCCCACCCACACTATTGAGATTGAGAAGCCAGACCAGTGTCTGATCAAACACCACAAGCCAGCCAGGCTCATGCATACAATTAGCCATCACAAACTCATAAGGCAAGAAATTTACCAAATATAGGAAAGGATGCACAAAATAATAACAGACATCTCCTGAGAGAGGAGGAGTATTGGATGTGTTGAGACATCCCAGAGAAGATGCCAAGTAGGCTGGAGATACATGAGTCTGCATCTCAGAACAAGACACGCGGCATACGACCCAGCTGTGAGTCACTGGCATATATGTTTACACCACAGAAATCCCATAAGGCTATTGTGGTTTGTTTGTTTGTTTTATGTTTTCAACAAACTCTTACACAGAAATAAAAAGTAATAACATTTAATTAATCAAATTGCTACACTCAGTAATATTATGGTACTTGGAATGCAGGAATCTGAGAGCAAATATTTTAGTACTAATAGTGACAAAAATGCTACAGAAGACAAGGGAGCTGCTCTCAAATCTCTACCTTACATGACTAGCCCTTACAACTAAGAACATTTTTACTTTCTTTTATGAGCACATTATTTCAACAGTGACTACCAATTTAGACGAATCCAACCCCCACCCCAACAGGTCTGTGAGCGGCGGGCTGAGGGATGCTCAACCCTGAACTCAGGAGCTCACAGAAGCAGCAGGCATCTTGTATTCATTTTTTGACCGTGACTAAACAAACCTTTGAATCTAAACAGTTTTCTCCAGATTTTTTTTATTTCAAAAAGAAAACCAAAGTTCCCTGCTGAGCATGTTGTATATTTATCCTGATAAGCATTCAATCTAAAAGATAACATATTCAGGCGAAGAAAAAATTGACAAGATGCTGTAACAAACATCTATATACCTGAAGAGGCAAAACTGGGACTACCTGTGATTGAACCCCCATTGCGGGTCTCATGCCTAGTACTCTGGGCCTAAAACTGCTCTCTGGAACACAAAAGCAGGTCAATATCTTTCTACACCTGAAAAACGAAAATAAATAAAAGATGATCTAATGGACAAGTCCTGGTGACCAACCAGCTATAGAGACGTCGCTGCAGGAGAAAATTCATATAGATAAACTGTGAACTTCCAGAAAGGACCTGGGCCAGTGACCTCCTTAGACTTTAAAAAAAGATCCCACACATCATAAGGGCCTCTAATTCTTCTTCTCCTGGTACAAAGGGTGCCACAATCAGGTTCCTTAGAGTGAGTTCTGGGACATGTGAGCTCACCAACCTGTCCAGTCACTCAGGATGAAAATTTGAGAAGATATCCAAAGGTTTTCAATCACAAACATTGCCCCCTCAAAATATAAAACCGAGCAGGAGGGAGATGGTGGGAGAGCTGTAACCTGTTAAGAAGTCAAGCATAAGGAAGCTGCAGAAGCCCGAAGAAATCTAATGCCTAGAAACCTCCTAAATTAAGTCATCTCATCCAAATACAAACTATCTCCTGGTCCCCTACCAAATCGGTAAACATAGCTAAGAGCTGACTCCCAACTGTCAGAGTAAATCCACATGGCAAAAAATACAAACATGGTAACCAGATAAGATCTCAAGACGTTCTCTACCGATGAGCATTTCTTTCAGCTGTTCAAAGAGACCAGCAACTGGGTAAACATTATTATTTTTACCTTTAGAATACCAGATTGCCCCTCTTAAATCCCCAGGGGCAACATACACATTAAGAGTTAAAGTTCTGGATGCAAATGTTCTAAAAATGAGCCTGGTGATGAATACTCAACGATGTGATGTCACTGTGAGCCCCTGATTGTACACCACGGATGGACTGTATGTGTGAGATGATTTCTTAAAAAAATATTAAAGAGTAAAGTTCTGATTTAGTGATTCTCAACAAGAGGAAAATATGGAGATCTTCTAAAAGGAAAACTTTTTTTCAGGCTTCAGGATTAAACTCTACATAGATAAACATCTAAGACTTAACTTACTATAACTAGTTTTATGTCTACAAACAAATGTGCAAAGTCAATAAAATTTAAATTAACATTTATTTAACATAAACTATGTATAGGGGTACAAAACTGCAAATTAAGTATAACAGTGAAAAACATATACTTTGTTTTATATTATACATCTCAGTTTCATTTGTTTTGATTTTGATCACAAAGCATCATTTGAGTCTATGCCATTTTAACTTTTGTAATTTTTCTTTAATAATGAAGTCAGTTTTAACTGCTGATGGACACGTCTGGTGACCAATTTAAAAGTGTATTCCAATACAATAATAGTACAAATTTAAAGCAGCTTAATAAAAATTATCTTCTGGATATTTACTACATTTATTATTAATGAGGTTTTTCAGGTTAATATATATACATTCAGGAGTTTCCCAAATATATATAATAAAAATCAGTATAATATTGGCTACT
>PVIY010049559.1:0-10237 GCA_004026745.1 Myrmecophaga tridactyla | reverse complement strand
TGTTGCCCTCAGTACAAGATGATATATCAAGTTTCAGATTCTTATACTGGAAGATCTGTGTTTGGAATCATTTTTTGAATCTAGTATTTTACCTGCATGACTTATTTTCTTTAAGCCGAAATCTCTTTTTGATAAAAATGTCTTTAAGAATTTTCTGAATAAATTTCATACACATGTACTGTCAACATTGTGGAAGAAGTTAGAGGTATCTCTTCCTAGGAATTGGAAGCAGAAAACACTGAAAAGATCACTCATCCAGGAAAGGTGATACTTCCACTATCATCAGGAACATTTTAAAATTAAGAAGATACCAGTGAAATTTTTGGTAACACAACATGCTGCATTTTGTGCACTTCAGGTAGTAGGAAACTTTTCCCAGAAGTAGTGGTCACATATGCACTGTGCCTGCTGGAGAACAGGAACACAAACCATAAGGAGGGATAAATAGCTGCTAAGGGCAAGTCCATCCTATCGACCTCACATCATATCATGCAGACTGAATGGTGGACACCAAACATACACACAGTCTGAGGATAATTTAGGAGAGAGGGTGATTGTAATCTCTTTCAAAATTCCTTAAGACATTTCCCTGTTTTTATAATATACCTAAACTTACTGTTTTGAATAATTAGAATAAGCAAGATCATAAAGTGAGTATCTTATATATAGTTTTCCAGAGAATGGAATGGAGGTAGGGAAAAAGGAGTGAATGCTAAAATGCACGGAGCTCATATGACATGAAAGCAAATTTGGTATTGAGTGGTAGTTATGGTAGCACAACACTGTGAACATAAATGACAGCACTGAAATATATATCAAAATGTGTTTTAAATAGGAAATATTAGGTTGTATGTATGGTACAAAAGTATAACTTAAGGAAAATTCAAAGAACTGCAAAACACTAACCGTGAACCCTAAACTAAATCATGGGCTACAGTCAATAGTACAATTTTAAAAATGTACTTTCATCAGTCATAACAGATATGCCACACCTAGGAAAACTGTTTGTAATAGGATTGTATATGGGAATCCCATTTTTCAGGGACAGTTGTTCAATAAACCAACAAGTTCTCTAACAAATAAAAATGAAAATACTTAATAAATGAAGAAAAAGGAATATCAGCATACAATAGGACTTTAAAGAATTCTAAGAGAGCAATTATGCTTTGCATGATTTTAATATTAAGATCTGGGTAGAGAGGTACTTCTAGTGCTGGAGAGTGTGGTGGACAGAGCCCTGTGTGAACTCTGCCTTACCTGGACTTTTACCTCCTCCAAATAATTAAGAGAAAATGATATGGTTTCAGGAGGTAGTGGCATTCACGGATGTAGCTGTGGTCTTCACCAAGGAAGAACTTGGGCTGCTGGACATTACCCAGATGAAATTGTACCAAATGGTAGTGGTGGAGAACTTTAGGAATCTGCTTTCTATGGGATATAAACCCTTCAAGCCAGATATGTTACATTTGGGGAGAGAAGGGAAACTTTTGATGATAGAGTCAGAAATTCAAGATAAGCATTCAAAGTGAAATAGAGACTCTTCAAGAGGTAACATTTCTTAATGACATGAAGACCATACATGCTGGCAGATGTAGGAACAATTTTCAAGTAAATTGACCAGAAATGAAGATTGGACAATAAGTTCTCAATGTGAGACATCCAAATTGCTAAAACAAAGTAATACCCTCTGTCAGGTGTGGACAGGGGAATCCATTCAGGTTTCTGATGAAGATAACTTTGTAATGGAACTTCAAGGGGAGAATTCCAGTGGGAATCAAAATAAAGAGTTCCCAAATTGAACTATCTGGGATTTTTGGGATAAAATGTTTGAAAGAGAGCCACCAAACTATCAAATGAATGTGAGGAATAAACTGTAAATGTGTTCAGTGTGTTATGAGACTCCATCATGACCATGATGACCATGGAGTACCTAGAAGAGAGAAAGCATTTAACCATAAGAATTGTGGAAAAGACTTGAAATCATCCCAGCATAGTGCAGTCCTTTCAGGAGAGGAAAATTCTGATGAGAATGGAAAAGTGCCAACATTGGCTCTAACCTTGGACTCCATCAACAATTGTAATCCAAGAAAAGCCTCATATATGTACTGCATGTGAGAAGGCCATCAGTTATAGCTCCGTGCTGCCCATTCAGCTAAGTGTTCATACAGGGGAGAAATACTATAGGAATTATGGGTTTGGTGGGAGCATAAATCAGAGTTCATATCTGCAAACTCATCAGAAAGTCAACAGGGGAGGGAAATCCTACAAAATCAGGTATATGCTAAGGTCTTCAATCAGAACTCCTTTCTTCCAAACAATGAACTTATTCACACAGGAGCAAAGCCATATAAGCATGACAGGTGTGCAAAGGGCTTCAGCCATAGCTTAGATCTTGACATTTCCAGTGTGTACAATACTGGAGAGAAATCTTGTGAATATGATGTCTATAATTAAGTTTTCAGTCAGACATCCCAACTTGAGAAGCCACAGAAAGCCCACACCACAATGAAGTAGAACATGCAAATAGGAAACATCTGATAGGGTATTTGATCTTCATCAGACAGTTCACAATGGAGAGAAACCAAATCAATGTGAGGTGTGTTGAGGAAAGGTCTTCAGGAAAGACTCATATCTCCAAGCCCATTAGAGAATATACACTGGAGATAAGCCATACAAATGTGATGTGTCTGATAAGAACTTTGTCCATAATTGCCATCTTCATGCCCATCACAGTATCCAAACAGAAGAGAACCCAGACAAATGTGAGTCATGTGGTAAGGACTTCATGTCTTCAAGCTCATCCGAGATTTCAAAGAGGAGAGAAACAATGCAAATATTAGTCATGTGGTACGGGCTTCAGTAGGATTTCAAATCTTTATACTCATCAGAGAGCTCACAAAGGAGTGAAACCATACAAATATGAGACATGTGGTAAGAGGTTTAGTCATATTTCAAGTTTTCATGCTCATTAGAGAATACACACTAGATTGAAACCCTACAAATGTGAGACATATGGTAAGGAGTCCAGACAGATTTCAAATCTTCAGGCTCGTCAAAGAGTTCATACAGGAGAGAAGCCAAAGAAATGTGATGCATGTGATATGGGCTTTAATCAGAGATCATATCGTCAAGGCCATAAGAGAGTCCAGACAGGACAGAAAACATGCAATATGAACCATGTGAAAAGAGTTCAATCAGTTTCAAAATTTCACCATTGTCAGAGTGTTCACACAGGAGAGGAGCCATAGAAATGTGTGATATGTGGCAAGTGTTTTAGTCACAGATTATACCTCCAAGGCCATTACAGAGTCCGTGCAGGAGAGAAACCCTACAAATGTGGCATTTATGGTAAGACCTTCAATCAGGCCTCATATCTTCAAGCCCATCAGAGAATCCATCCTGGAGAGGATCCACACAAATGTCTTGTATGTGCTAAGGGCTTTATTCTGAGTTCATGTGTTCAAGTTCACCAGGTAATAATAAATGTAATAAAAAACCAATACATGCGACGTGTGTGGTAAAGGTATCCTTCAGAAGATAGACATCCCATTTTCATCAGAAAATCCACACAGGGGAGAATATTTCTGAAATGTAGTGTTTTAAGAATTCAGAATGAGTGGAGTTTTGCAGCAATGCATTCTATAGAAGAAAACCTATGATCATATGTACATGGTCAGTATTTGAAGCAGACATCTAATAGTCACCATTATCAAGTGAATACCCAGGAGGAAACCCAATAATAAAGGTTTCACATTCAACAGAATCTACCCAGAAGATATCTTAAAAATGAAGGGTAAGGTCAATATTTAAGCAAAGGTTAATGATGGACATGGCAAGATCCGTGTGCACTAGAATGTGAGCTCCAGGAAGGCAGGAACTTCGTCTGTTACCATGAGCTCAAACCAGTGCCTGAAAAATAGGTGCATTTTTATGATTTCTGCTTTAAAATCTTTGTCAGATAATTCGAACATCTGAGTCTCTTGACCTGGCATCTATTGATGGTCTTTTCCCATTCAAGTTGCTATCATTCTTGTTCTTGGTATGAGGAGTGATTTCTTGTCATGTCTTGGACATTTTGAATATTCTGTGGTGAGACTTTGGGTCCCATTTAATCCTCTTTGTTAGCAGGCAGTCACCCTTTGAGCAACATGTACTCCCAGCTGAGGGTTCAGCTCCTGACACTGGGGAAAGAAAGGAGCAGCTTTCCAACCCCTTACTCCTGTGGGAATGGAAGTTTACATTCCTGCTGTTCCCTACTGACAATGGCAAAGGTGAGGGGGTTAGTGATTATAGCAGAAGACTGACTGTGCCACCCTGTTGCTGCTAAGTAAGAGTGAAAGTTCAGCTCCCTGTTCAACCCTGCTGACACTACCCTGGGAGAGGAGGAATTGGTTCCTTTCATTTTGTCTTTTACAGCAGTGGAGGAGTGAGGGCTGGATGGGTGGAAATTCAGCTGTCCATTCTGCTCTGCTGACACCATGCCTGTGAAAGGAAGGTCAATTCACATCACCTCATTGCCACTAGATGTTAGTGGAGGTTTGGCACCCTATTTGTAGTCACTGAACATAAGAGCAGAAACAGAAGGCCAAAGTGCACAATTACCATGTCAAGATGGAAATTCAGCTGTCCACTGGATGCTGTTGACTTTACAGCATATAGGAGAGGCAGTTTTTTCCCACTGACATTGGGATAGAGCAGGGATGGTGTTATCCCACTGAGGTTTTCTGTTCTGCTAGCCACTCACTTACCAGTTCTTTTTTCACTGCAAGGCACAAGATTTGTTTTTCTTGTCTTATCTGTTGTTTCAGTGACAGAGTTGTTTACCCCTTATGCAGGATATTTTTGAGGCAAACTCACTGCCGTGTCATTGTTCAAGTCCTCATGATCCTAGCCAGTCTAACTTTTCATCATTTAGAGTCTTTTACATTTATTTTTTGTATTATGGCGAGGAATTTTTAAGGTTTAAAAGGAAGGTAGGATCTATTTCATGTTAGCTACATCAGTTTTCAGTTTAGAATCAGGAGCCAAACAAGGTCACATGACAATTGCTTCTTAGGTCTATAACTGTTCTATTAATCAAGAGCAGGTTTTTTCTTTGAAATGGGCAGGTTCTGAGAATCAAACTCGGGTCTCCCGCATGGCAGATAAGACTCTGTTACTGAGCCACCTGCCTGCCTTCCCCCCCCCCTTTTTTTTGCATCAACAGGTCAAACCCGGGTCTCCAGCTCAGCAGGTGAGAACTCAGCACCAAGCCACCATGGCACTGCCCGAGCTTATTTTTTATATCTATTTCCCTACCTTGACTTGTTACAGAATCTAGTTCTTTTGTTAGTTCTATATCTCACATTTGGGAAATGATTTTATGCTTCTTTGTGGTGCCATTTTGCTTTTTCTTCTATCCAATGGAAGTAATTTATTTTTTAAAAAAAAGAGCTGAGTAGATTAAGAAATTCGTTGTATTTTGCCATGTTGCAAAAAACTATCTAGCCCAGTATGCTGCAAGTTCTTTAGTATTTTATAATACCAAAACAAGAAAAATCACTTGTAAAATGGTTTCTCTTTGAAATGAAACAGATTTGATGTGCGCACATCCCAGATTATATCTCCAGGCATTTCCATATAGGTCCAGAGGCCAGAATCACCCTTGTTGAGATGCACTGGCTGAGAGACTGGGGAATGGAAACATTTGTAGAGTTCCCAGCAGTGCCCCAGCCCTTACCTGGATAAAAACTTTAGTCAGATACTTAAAATTTGAATACCATTCAGTCATGCAGATTAAGTTTTGGGTCTATAATAGTACTTCTCTTATAGAATGATTTCTTGTAAGAATTCAGCGAGAAAATCCCTAAAAAATGTGCCAGGCTCCAGTAATGTTACACAGAGAGATGAATTCAATGGATGGGAAAGGTGCTAGAAGGTTAGAGCTATTAAAAGCAGCAGAATCCATGAAGAGAAAGAGTGATAAAGCTGGATTCATCCGGAACAACCTGCTGTCTTGGGAACAGGGAATGAACAGGACCCATTTCCATTGTCTCCTGAACAATGTCCCAAAGGAAATAGAAGGCTCAGGGGTGAAGTGACCAGGAAAAGTGTTAATGAGGGACACAGAGAGAAATGTGCTAATGAGGGACAGAGGGAAATGCAAGAATGAGCAGCTAAAGGAAAGCCGTACATAACCCCATCTGTTGCTGTCCCTTATCCTGTGCAGTGCTGGGTAGCTGAGACATTGTTTTATCTTTGGGGTCCTAAATCTGGCTGGGGGACAGATAGTTGAATCCTTCTACTTCTCTAGTCTGGGGACAAGCCTCCAGGCTCCATTACCAGCCACACAGGAAGGAATTCAGACTTCTATACAGACCATCTCAGAGCTACTGTCCAGGTGAGTTGGAAAGTAAGGTAAAGGCTGCAGGAAAGTGTCAGTGAGTATGGATGCCAGGAATTTTTATCATACATCACCTGAGGTCAAAGCAGCTCAGCCCAGAGGCTAAAGATCACCGAGATAGTTTCCTTCATTGTGTAAATAAACTAATGTATTTATTTACAATGTACTTAAAATTGTTTCTATATAATGCTCAGATATTCAGAAATCTCTGTGAAAATATGCACTGAAGAATGACAGTGTAGTCTCGGCTTCCTTGGGTTTTATAATATACTGAAGAAGTTAAGTACAGTTAAATAAGTGCACCTGGCATAATGTTCTCAGGGACACATCAGAATAAGAAAGATATTATCATAATACATTCTTGACATGTGCAGTTATTTAGAGGGAATGGTTTTGGAAGTTCTCTGCATATTGTATGAGGTATGGAAGTACGTCTACGGGACAACATTGGACTGTCAAAAAACAGATAAAAACACAGATATATAAATTAATTTTCTGAATGAATCATAGATTATATCATGTCTACCAGACTAGCGATGCCCATTTAGGTAAAAAATAGTTATATTCTTTATCTCTCACTCATAGTAGCTGCATCTGCCTTATTGAGCCAGAAAACAACACCCTAGTTTCAAAATTTCTTCTTCTGGGGTTCTTAGAGGAGCCAGAACTGCAGCCCTTCCTCTTTGTGCTCTTCCTGTCCTTGTACCTGGTCGCTCTTATTGGGAAACTGCTCATCGTCCTGGCCACCATCTGTGACTACCACTTCCACACACATGTACTTCTTCCTCTCCAACCTGTCATTTTCTGACATGTGTTTTATCTCCACCACCATCCCGAAGATGCTGTTGAATCTTCAGTCACAGAGCAAAGTCATTTCCTATGCATGATGCCTCATCCAGATGTCCTTTTTCTTACAATTTGCAGGGTTGGAAAAATCCTCCTGACTGTGATGGCCTATGACCGCTTCATGGCCATCTGTCATCCCCTGCATTACATGATCACTATGAACCCCGTCTCTGTGCCCTGCTGGTTCTAGGGTCCTGGATCATAAATGCTCTGAATTCCTTGATACAATGCTCAGTGGTGTTGCAGCTCTCCTTTTGTACACATTTGGAAATCCCCCACTTTTTCTGTGAAATTTATCAGATAGTCCATCTCTCCTGTTCTGACAGTTTCATCACTGACCTACTGATGTATCTTGCGACTGGGCTACTGGGTTTGGTTTCCTTGGCTGGGATCCTTTTCTCTTACTCTAAGATTGTTTCCTCCATACATGCAATCTCGTCATCTCAGGGGAAGTACAAAGCTTTTTCCACCTGTGCATCTCACCTCTCAGTGGTCTCCTTATATTACTGTTCCTGCCTAGGGGTGTACTTATTCCTGCTGGTTCACAGAACACACATTCAAATTCATCGGCCTCAGTGATGTAAACTGTGGTCACACCATGCTGAACCCCTTTATCTACAATCTGAGGAATAAAGATATAAAAGCAGCTCTGAAAAATTTCTTAGGAAGAATGTTTCAGTGCTGCGACTGAGAATTACCTGTGGTATCAGGTCTCCAAGATAGATTCAAACCTAATTTGTTTATGAAAGCATGGAAATAGGAAGTGCCTTTTCCCATTTATTTCAAAGCATTTCATTAATATGTTTGATTTTAAGCAACTTAAGTTATTACATTTTTTCTGTCTCTTACATCATCATTTTTTTCCCTTGTCCACTTTCCTACTTTTCCAATGTTATTCTGAACATTGGCTGAGAAACAGCTTGGAATTTCCAACTGATCACAAGAAGCATGGATTTCTTGAAATACTTCCCCTCAATTGACATTGTATTATCAGAAGTACTGATTTCTTTTGTTTTACTAAAGGTGGTGATTATCCTGGTCCTATGAAAAAGTACACATAGCACCTAAGATTATTTGTGGAAGTTGTGTAATGGAAAGTCTGGCAATGTAGCATATCAGTTTTGTGTGTGTCATCCCATTCTAAATCTTTGGTTTGAAGTATATTTCTACTAATGCCAGCATTCACGTATTTGTGCTTCTTTTACGACATCATCTGGTTTTAGTGTCCTTATTAAGCTCCTATTATATTATTATTCTCATTGTCCAAAGTGTATATCATTAATGTTCATTTGCACATAATACTGTAGAAAAATTGTTTACCAAATATTCATCTTTGAACTGGAGTTGAAGGAAGACACATTGGTGTATATTTTACATGATATGACCATAAAATCATGGATCATCTTAAATACGGAGGAGGAAAAATTTCAATTGTGCATTAAGTAAGCAGAAATTTTCTTTTGATGATATAGGTGCATTCATGAGAATGGACTCTTGACGCCAATACATAAGGGGATATAAGGGGTATCCCCACTGGGGCTCAGGCAGGTGTCATGTATCACATATTATTTATTGGTTTATATGCTGTATCAGCTTGAAAACTTCCAGTGATGTCAGAAAACATGATTCATTGAATTGCTCTAAACAAAGTATCTGCCATTTTGCTGACTATTGTGAAAACACTAAAGGAAAGTGAAAAAACACACTGTATTTGCTCTATCATCCCTTTATCTCACTTATCATCAAGAGTCTCTTCAATCTTTGCAATTAGATGTGATTGACACAACAGTTTGGTTTTCTGCCCACAAAATAGTTTGGGTAATTGAGAGTTTTGATTCATGGTCACCAGTTCTTCCTGCACAAAGATGTATGTCCCTCCAAACTTTCCTACTTGCCTGGAGGAGAAACTTATTTGTATTCACATTAAAATGCAGTTAAGTGAAGAAAACCTTAATAACAGGAGATCATCAGGCCTGACTTCAAATATCTGAAGGAATTCAAACAATTGGAATCAGGAAGCTATATGAATATTCCTGTGTCTGGTTAATAGGTGTCATTTAGCCATTGCTGCATAAGAAGTCAACACAAAAGTACCTGGCTTCAGATCATGGTTTCATTTTTCAGAGGAGACCATGGGGCTTGGAGTTCCTTTAATCTTGTTTGTTTTCTCATGAAACTGTTGTCTGTTGTGAGTGGATGGGGCTGTTTTCATCTATTTGGTAAAGCTCTCTCACCATTGGAGGATTGATTACCTGCAGACTGGGCTGTGATGACCTTAACTGGAACAACTTGCCTCTCCTCCACATGCCCTCTGATTCTCCAGCAGGCGAGCTTGGACGTGGTCAAATGTCTGAGCAGGATTACAAGAGAGAGCATCAGAACTACACTGAGTCCTCTGGAAGTACACTGCCAATTCTACCATACTCTATTGGCCAAAACAAAGGAAACATCATAATTCCCGCCCTGATTCAAAGGTGAAGAAAGAGACTCCACCATTTAATGGGTGGAGCTTCAAGGTAATACTGCCAAAGATATGGCTATAGGGAAAGCTGGAGGACTGGTGCCATCCCTGCAATCTATTTACCAGATTATAACTTCCAATTCAGCTACATTGTAATGTGATATTTCAAGAACTAAGTCTTGAAGGGTGACATTTTCCCAAATCTTCCCTCGGGAATTGACTGAATTTCTTCTTGAAGAAATTGAGAGTTGAAATATAAGTTTAATGAGAAACTATGGAAAAGCTACTCCAGAACATATCTGCCCCTCATCACCAGTTCACCACCTCCTAGATAAGACAAATATCCTTTTTCTTTCGAGATACTACATTGAGTCCAGTGACCTCATGTCTGCCTCATTGATTAGGAGAATTAGAGAATTCTTGCTTCACTGGTGCCATCTTAATGACTTGATGTCTATACAGGACTTCTTTAAATTGACCTTCTCTTTAATAGATTCATTAATTTTTCCACTCCAGTACTAATAGGTGGGGGTGCTGGAACCTTCTGA
>PVIY010049558.1:0-16671 GCA_004026745.1 Myrmecophaga tridactyla | reverse complement strand
AGAAGCAGAAAGAAAGGCTGTTAGATAAGTAACCAAGAATCTCTGCCTTATCCCTTGAATCCCTGTCTGTGATAGGTTTAAGGTAGTTTATTTCAAAATTAAAGCAATATATGCCTTGTACTCAGTATCTGAATATGAACAAAGTCACTTCCCTGAACTTCAGAAATTTCAGAAATTCATTTTAAGATTTTTTTCTATAGAGAGAGAAAATAGATCTGTGGTTACCAGGGGCTGGAGACCGTGTGGAGGAGTGGGGAGTGACTGCTAATATAGGCATGGGGTTTCTTTTTTCTTTTTTTTAGAAACACAAATATTTTCACTTCTGTAGAGTTTTTTTGAGAAATTATATCTTTAAGTGTTTCTTTTTTGAATTGATGGAAATGCCCTAAAATTGAAATGTGAGAATTATACGAGTCTGTGAATATACTAAACTCCACTGAGTTGTACACTTTAAATGGATAAAGTGTATGGTATGAATCATATATCACTAAATCTGTCTAAAAAAAACAAACAATAAGGCATGTGGCCCAAATATTCCTAAGTCCCAGGCAGCAGAGCTGATGATCCTCATCCCAATAACCCCTGTTCCCACTTCCCATGCCCAGAAATAAACAGTGATGAAGTCTTACAGATCACCAGAGGCTGAGCAATTCATTCTATTGATCTTGATGTTCTGTAGCCTTCTCCCACCTCTTTCTTTTCTTATTCCATATATTGACATTTAATTTTTAAAATTTTTACATTTAAAAAACAAGAAACAAATTTCCTTAAACACTTTAAGGACTATCATGAAAAAATACTTTTCATCTGTCAAAGCATGGAAGAAACTGCAATAAGAAAATGAAAACAAACCAAAAAGGGGAGAGGATTGACAAGAGGCCATTTCTGGGTCATCCTTATCAAAACTGTGTCAACATTTCCATCTTCATCTCATCAGTACTGCTGCAAAATGATAACCACAAAAATAACTACTTTGACAAATATAAACTAGCAGAGTGAAATTATTTCCAATTCCTAAAATCTATAGATTCTAATAGCTTAATAAATGAACTTGTTTAGCTGGGATAAGTAGAGTCATATGTAATTGCAGTTATTCATGCATTAAACTGTAAGGAAGTGGCAAACCCAATTAGATTAAATCCAAACACGTCTCCTTGGGATTTGTGGAAGACATTTAAGCAAAGAGACATGCCACTTTCATAGTCCAATTTGCTTGTACCTGTCTACTTAGATTTATTGTGATTTGTCTTGTTTTGTGTGTTTATTTGCAGATAGCAATCAGCTGCAGATGCAAAAGGCAGCAGTGTAACTTTGGAATATTTTTGCTAATTAACTTGGGTTCAATTTCTAATAACATGCATGAATTATTCCTAGGCTACTAATGGAGTGTGGAAAATAAATGCTGTTGCTCTTCTTTGGGTTTATTTTTCTGCTGTTTTACAGCATATACAGTGTCTACCAGGCTGCGGAAAACAAAACAAACACAAGCAATGATTAAGTTTTATGCGAGTCATAGAAAAAATAGGAAAGAGTAAAATTCAAACACATGGTGTTAATTTTAATTAATTAATGATTATTTGAGAATCAATCAGTGTGAAAATGTTTCACCCATTAAATAATTTTAGCAATGAAAGGTTACAAAATAGAGATCATAGGAGGAGTGGGCTAATAGAGCTCATTTGGCAGCTTTACAGGAAGTTATTATTGCCAATACTGAAGGATTTGCTAGGGAGGATCTTCAAAGCTCAGATATCTATAGTAGGACTAGTTGAAAACAAGACCAGTTCAATGCCAAGGAGATAATCACTACATGAGGTGATCCTGATAAGTTAGCTTCTGATGATGTAGTGCCTTCTGCCTGTTTCTGCTTCCACCTCTTATACAGAGCTCATTTTGACTAATGTGAAAATTGTGATGAACAAATACAGGCTCAATGTTTGTATACAATTGTAAAATAGAACTTTTGGCATATAGGTGGTATTTAAAGCCATGGGACTGAATGGACCATCAGGGGAAAGACTGAAGATAAGAAAAGAGGAATGACCAAGAACTTGAAACCCTCAATACTCCACCATCAAAATAAATATTTAAAATGTTCAATTTTATGAGCAATCATATAAAACGAAAGTAAAGTTACAATGAAATACCTATTTGTTTTTACCTATAATAATGCCTAAGATTGTTAAACATTATAATAACATGTGTTGGTTCCTAGTCATAGAAATGAACACTCTTCGAGTATGTATACATTTCCCATGGGCCATTGTAGAAAAAAAAATACTAGTCATCAATTTACTTCTAAGAGTTTACCAAATGGACATAAATATGGAAGTATAAAATATTTGTTTTCAAGGATATTTACCACACAATTATATTGAAAAATGAGCACACATTATTTCTGGAAGGTAGCATTTATATCCTTTTAACAGAGTATTTTAGCAAAAATGTTTATTCAATATGATCCTTTAATTCCTTTTCTATGTTTTTATGCAGTAGGAAATAAATATGTAAATATATAAACATTTATATATAACTATGCTCACTGAGTATTATTTAAGATATTGAAAGATTGGAAACAACTTAATGTATGATGCACTTAATGCTTTTCCAAATTTTCTATTTCACATACAGTGATGAACTTGAATGAAATATCCCTTTTACAATTAGCAAAATATAAACATGGTTCAATGTCTTCAACCATAGCTCATGGGTACTGCCATTATCTGAACTGGACATGTCCTTGTTGTCTTCGGAGGCATCCAGGGAAAGCGTCCAGAATGTATTTGTAAAGATATGTCAAGGGCTGTGAAATAGTTCAGATACAGAGGGCTATGTTTAGAGGTTGGAATTGTGGGCAATAATTAGCACCTCAAGTAAAAGAGTCTTTAGAGATAAGCAGTCTAAGGATAGCAACTTTGTGGATGTCTAAATTCAGGGGTGAAAGCGGGGAAAGGGTCTAATGAAAAAGGCAGAGAAAGCATAATTAGAGACCTAGAGAATTAAGACAATACTGGGTCGCAGAGGTCAAGGGAGAATCATTACAAGGGGAGAGGGCAAGAGTCAGATGTTTAAGGGAAGTCTACTAGAATGCATCCATATTTTTAAAATAACATTGTAATTTATAATGAGATGGTTGAAAACTTTCAAAGAATAGTTTCAACAAAGAGTTGGAGCAAGAAGTATTGCAGTTTAGGAATAAGTAGGTACAAGGACTGGAAATCTAATGGCTTTCTCATAATGTCTTGTGATGAATCCAACTACAGACATGGGGCAGTAATATAGGAAGAGGGACAAAATTGTTTATAAAGATCTAGATTTCTTGCTAACCTCTACATCAAGAACTACGTTATAGAAGGGATGACCTCAGAAGCTTTTGCCTTTTGACGATTTTTAATGAAATAGATAAACTCTTTTCTTTCTATGGGGGAAACTTTAGAAGGAATATTTCAAAGAGGGCTCCAACTTCCATGTTGTAAGATAAATCACTGTTTGTAGGGTTTTTCCCACCAGTGACAGCATAGCAGGGATAGTAAGGCAGATTCCTTCTTGGGACAGAATGACTGTCTGAAGGAGTCTCTGAGAGTCCTAGTGGATTCTTCTTGAAATGTAAAAAATTCTAAGACACTTCTGCCCAACACCCCCACTCACTCTTCCTCACTTGAGGTCAGGTTTTCATTATGGTTGGATGGCTCACACAGCCATTCTGCTGCATGCCCCATTTACTCTCACGCAGGCATTTCCCCTCATAAAATACTTGAACGTTTAACCTCATCTTGGCATCTGTTTCTCCAAGAGCCTGGACTGACACACACATGTAATAGAAATGTTTAGATGTCCTGAAAAAAGTAATGTGCCATGAGCTATTTATTGAAGACAGCAGCTTAAATTTATCATATAATCTCTCTTGATGCTTAAAAAGACAGATACTAGTTAGGCTTTACTAGTTTAACAGTGGAGTTAGCCTACCTTCACTGACATTCCCCCTTTTTATTATCCTCTTGTAGAGGATAATCCTATACAGCATTTATCATTTTCCTGTATCATGAATAGAAGCAGAGCTATATGGATATCTGGCATTCCTTTCTGTTCTGAATATGTTTATGGTCTTTTGTGAACATGGTGAATTTGTAGGTAAGAGCAGGGATTCTTAATATTTTCCCTATTTTACATGCAATACTAGGCCGTTTGATATTTGTCCAGTCTGTGAAATGGTGGATGTTGTTTTTTAAGAAAATACAGCATAAATCAAAGTAATAACCTAGGTACCAGGATGATGGGAAGGCCAGGTACCTAGCACTGGTACCTTCAGTGCTCATTGACATGCGCTTTGCATCATAGCTGGTAGGAGAACAAAAGAGAAGAAAATAACACAGGTGTGAGCCCCGAAGTAAAGCACCTCTGATTGCGGGTAAAGCTTGCCCCTCCGATGTTTGCTAATAATGCCCCTGCTGTTCTCTGTGGAATAAGAGCTGTTGTAGTGCATGGGTTGGGTGTATGACGGTATTTTATGGAGGTTATCTTAGCTACTAAAACTGGATTTGACCTGAATTTTATTCAAGGTCTTTTCAGTAAGGCTCCCAAGAATCTAGCAAGCCCACTTGTCCCTGTGGTCTCCATGGTCACTCTGGGGCACAGGAGGGGAGGAGTCCTGTGGTGGTAACATGTCCCGGCATTACAGAATAGGGCCCTTCCCTATACTAATGCTCCCTCTGCAAGAGACTTCAAGCTAATCCAGTTTGAAGGAGAGAGAGCCTCTTGAGAATGCAGCTTTATACAAGGGGTTCAAATTAAATGATACTTGATCCTATTTAAGTGAAGGCATGTGAAATGTGCAGAGTGGGTGTAATTATTTTGATTAGTGAACTCTAATGCAGACACCATCACATTTCCATACCACAGTTAACATTTAGCAGAATAGGCAGCCTCAGATCATTAAGAATAGGCCGTAAGCAATCCTGGCATTTTGCGAGAAACATATAATTGGAAACCACGAACTAGAGAGAGGCATCTATTTCCTTAAAATTGATTACCTTGTTCTATTCAGAAAAAAAAAATAAAAGTATAGAACAGGACACTGTGAATAGTCATTACTTAGAGTATTCTCCTGAGATACTGTTAGTGCTCTAGAAAATTCTTCCATGAAATGGGGAAATAAGAAAGTTTGTCAATAAAGCAAAGTCACAAAATCACTTCTCTTCCCCATGGATTGAAGACTCATCATCATAATAAAGGTGAAAGGTCTGGGATATTAAAACATTCAGTGAAAACACTGGGGTAGACATTTGCTTTCATTCAGCCTGATCAGAATCCATACTCCCTTCTGACTGTGGAGGATGGTCTCTCCTTGTGCCTTGGTGGAGAGCAAGACCCTAACACTTATTATTAATTTGAGGGGGATAAATCCTTTTTCTATCCCTTTCTGATGAGGGCTAAATACTTGATCCTGTCTTTGCCAGATTGATGCCCCCTCCACAAGTTAAACTCTTGAGCGAATGATGCCAAGAGGAGGGGACAGAACTCATCTACAAGAACTGCAAGATGACCTGCCAAGATATGCATCAGCAACAGAGTGGGCCAATAGTGTTAGTAACCAATAGCAACATCCTTGCTTTGGTCTGGCATTGGTTGTGATTGACTAGACTTCCTTGGTTCCTATGCATTTTCCCAAGCTTGGTTCTCCAGATTCTAGTATATGAACCACCCAATAACTAATTTCTTTTGTTTACGTTAGCTAGAAGTTTAGTTGTTGTTTGTGGCAAAGAACCCTGAATAGTGAGGCTCTTTCTTAGAAAATATAGGTGATTTAACATAAACCTGTCAGATAATATTTCCAGGCTGCTAAAACAAATACTGTACAATTGGGTTGGCACAACAAAAAGAATTTATTGGCTCATGATTTTCGAGGCTAGAAGGCTTGCTTCCTCCCAGAGTCTGTGTCTTCTGGCTGGCTGGCAATCTTTGGGGTTCCTTGGCTTTTCCATCATAGGCATGCATGTGACGATGTCTTCTCCTCCAGGTTCTGTTGATTCCAGCTTCTGGCTGTTCTCCATGGCTTCTCAGTGTGTCCAATTTCCTTTGCTTATAGGACTTATGCCATATTGGATTAAGGGCCACCTCATTCAATTTGGGTACACCGTAACTTTTACATTTTCAGGGGACCTAATTACAAATGGGTTTACATCCACAGGATCAGAGGTTGGGACCTGAACATGTCTTTTGCAGGGGACATGAGTCAATCCCTAACAGGGCATACTTTAAAAAATTCTTGAAACAATGCATTATATTCTCTATAGCATTCTTGGTTAGTAAATATTTAACCTTCTTTTGAATATTTTCAGGGACATAGAACTCAGGATTTTTCAAAACTGATCACTCCATTTGAAGACAGTGCTAATTTTTATTAGTTCCTTTAGCTATCTTTAACTCTGTCTAAAACTGGGGTATTTGATTTGACAGCCTCATTTGAATTTCAGCTTATATTGAGATCTCAGTAATATATATATATGTTTTGAAAGTAGGTAGTCATAGACTCAGTTCATTGAAGTTTGTAAAATTAAAAATATTTTGCAAACATGAATATGACACAAATATGGGTTTCAAAGGACCTTGAGAAAGTTCAGTGCCACAGACTAGTGATGTTTCAGGCTCATATTTGGGCCTGGGTCCTTAAATTCAATACAAATTTGCCTCTTGTTAGCTCATCCCTATTGGAAAATGCCTTTGGAATCAGGTGGTCTCCTCCAAATTGCCTGATTTAGAGATGGGATCAGGAATAAATGGAGAAAACATTATTTAGAACTATCTGAGGGCTGGATTGGCTCAATTTTCCTCTGAGAAAGAGAAGGAAAGTGTTCACTTAAATGATCATTATGACATACTCTTTCTAAAAAACATAACCTGCCAAAGTGAATAGGATGTAGATAATTCAAAGTTCAAAAACTCTCAGAGTGAGTGATAGTACCCACTTGGCTTAAAACATGTGGCTAATTGCTGTTTATTAGCAATTTACTTTCCTTCTTTGCAGAGGCTATCATAAATCAACAACTGGAATTCCCCTGATAAGTTATTTCATGGGTCAGAGCCAGGATTTGAATTTCTGCTACAGGAAACATATTTTCATTGATCAAAATCACAAAGCTGAAGAATAAAGACATGCTTGCTTGTATACATTTTGAAATTTATATCGCGAATGAAGACCCGTGGAACATTTGCTGAAAAAGAACACCTAATTAAAACAATTCCTCAAATGTCTAGAGGCTTTATCATTTTATGTGTACTAGAGTCTGTTTTTATCAATGGAGAAATCCAGGGAAATAGAATTTGTTGTGAAGCAATATATTCATTTGCATTAATGTGTACATTTTTCTCTTTTTAACCATGTATTTTATACTTACCCATAAATGCAACTTAAGTGACCTATGTCTTAGTAGCTGTAAAAACAAAAGATAAAAACGCCTCAAAAATGTACGTATATAGGAACTTATAGGACTAATATGTATAGTAATTCAGACCTCCAGAAGTGTGTGTCATTGGAAATCAATCCTTGGAAGTCTACTAATTAATTTTCCATTAAAACTTACCCTATTCCCCAATCCACACTTAAGTTCCCTTGAGCAGTCTGGGAGATAGAGGCACAGAGAGGAAGGTGAGATTGCAGGATGACCAATTCTGCTGTCATAGACTGGACAACATAAACACCATCCACCAGCCAAAGTGAGTTTGTAAAGATGGAGGCAATTCAGTTCCCAAACTCTTCAGTGTTTTTGAAGCACTGTACAGTCTCAAAGGCGACTACCTTGTCTGCAATTTCCTTCTTATTGTGCCTTCTTTGTTAACTCCTTTTTACAAATATTTGTTCAATCATGTCTTCCTTTGGGAAGTCTTCCCTGATCCCAGTGACTGGATATTTTATGCTTTCTTAGAAAAAAATGTACTTCTCTCCTTAGTAATACTCATTGCTCTTGAATGATAATATATATGTGGTTATTTGATTGGTGGCCATCCCAACTTCTGCCAACCCTGAACCGCTTGAGAGTAGGTGCCATATTTATTTTTGCTCACAACTGTATTCCCAACACTTGGCACTGTGGCTGGCAATCAGTAGGCATTTGATGAATATCAACTGAATGAATGAAAACCTAACCCTCCTCTTTCAAAGACAGCCTCTCATAAGCCTGCACTATTTTCTGCTTCTCTGCCATTAGAAAGGAAGGAAAGACCTTTCTCCTGCCAAAGCAACCCCTTCTCTGCACTTTGGATCCCTTCTCCTTTAGAGTCCTCAGGGGCCTCAATCCAACAATGCCTGATTCTGCTTGTGTTTCAACCTTTCCCTCTGTCCTTTCAGAATGAAGCCATACTCAAGGGTCTTCCATTTTACAGACAAATAAAAGCAAAGAAAATTAAAAATATAAATTACAACCTTCAAGAATTTAAATCGACTTATTTTGCTAGACATACATTGTAGAATACCTGCCTTTTTTTGTCAGTTACTTACTAACATTTTGGGATACACTGGTATCCCAAAGAACTATCCTCAAAGAACTGAATCTAGCTACCATCCTCTCTCTCTCTCCTTTACTTCAGAACTAAGTTTCTAGTTTCCAGCTGGAAGCTAAAACAAAACACAATGAGAAATTACCAAGGATGACTGGTTAAATGCCTTACAAATCTTTATTATTATCCAAACATTTATGTTCATACTTTCTTGTGTACAGATGATACCAGCCAAGATTAAAAAAATAAAAACAAAAACAAAATAACCAAACAGAATCATCAAATAGCATTGATTTCCTTTGCTTAAAGATCTTTGCCTTCCACCCTCTTTCCTCCACATTCAGTACGATTGCTTTCTTTTTAGGATACCTTCTTTTACTCAAATTACCTCAGTAGTCTCCTATGTGGTTTCTTTTATAAATCCAGCTCAACATTCCTGCAGCATGAATTTTTTCTAATATGCAAATATAGCCATGTTGTTGCAGTGCTAAACTTTCCTCAGTGGTCTACCAAACTGTTAAGGTAAAGTCACCTCCTTACCAGGTGTCAGGGTCAGGTCCATGTGTCAACTTGGCCAAGTGGTGGTACCTCTTTGTCTGGTTGGGCAAGCGCAGTGGCCTGTCTGTTGCAATGAGGACATTTCATAGAATTAGATCATGAGCACATCAGCTGCTTTCACAGCTGATTCCATTTGTAATCAGCCAAGGGGACTGTCTTCTTGTAATGAGTGACGCTCAATCTAATCACTGGAAGCCCTTTAAGGAGGATTCAGAAGAGACAGGCTCCCTTCCTGCTTCAGCTGGTGAACCCTCTCCTGTGGAATTCGTCCAGACCCTCCATCGGAATCGTCAGCTTCATAGCCTGCCCCCTGCAGATTTTGGACTCTGTGTTCCCACGGTCACGTGAGACACTTTTATAAATTTTATATTTGCAAGTGTTCCCTGTTGATTCTGTTTCTCTAGAGAACTCTAACTAATACACCAGGTCATGTAGGGATCCTTGTGCCTAGGTTATCATTATTTCCAATCTCTTGTGCATGGCTCTTTCAAATCCTATATTTCAGTCTTATTAACCTTCTTCAATTTCTCCCAAGGAGCCATGTTCTCTGTCTCTTCCAGGATTTAGAGCATAGTTCTCCTATTTCAATTAAATCTTTCTTGATCTTTCCAATATGGCAAAGGGTCCATTCTTCAATGATAGAAAGTTATGATTATTTTTATTATATATTTGTTTTATCTGGAGGATAAAATCTACTCAAAATTCTTCAACTACACATACTCTTTTCTTACTGTCACATCTCAGCCCTCCCCCTACCACACACACATACACACACCCGTAAAACAGGGAGAGGGAATGATACCTGTGCAAACTCATGTTAAAACTCATCATACACATGATGGTGGCATTTTTTTCTCTTTCCTCCTTTTAAAGTCCATTTAACTATATTGATAAAATAATCCATAGTTTGTCTCTGCTCTGAGAGGTCATTTTACTAGAGAGGCTTTGAAGGTGGGGACCATCTCTGTTTTGTTTTCCGTTGTGTCCTCTCTCAGATATCTACAAGTGTTCAGATACCTTTGTTAAACATATAATAAATGTAGTGAGTTTTTTGACGGAAAGAAAAATTTAATATGCTTTCATGCTTGCCTGTTGGAAAGGCTGGGCAAAGGCTGACCCTGAAGACCTTTCAGATATGCTTAGGGCCTCATCATGTAACCTCTAAAGTTTTCAGTCCTCCACCTACATCCCTCTGGATCCCTTTACTATTTCCACACTCTTCAACTTCCCTGAGTGCTTTCACTCCCTCTCTTCAGTAGGGTGGCCCTCAGGCTTGTGGAGTTGCTCACAGGCAGTGTGCCAAGTAATTTACACCTCCCCTGGGGCAAGCCTTCAGCCAAGGTCTGAACAGATTCGGGGGAAGGAATATAAATGTTCCATCTTCCTTGTTTCTATTAGGATCAGAATCTACTCTGTCTCCAATGGTCCCATGTGGAATTGAGCTAAAGTTAGACCCCCGGGACTTTGCTTGGTTCCACACATTTGCTTCACTTCCATCCCTTCCTTGTCTCGCTTCCTCACTTGTCTAACATTTTTTCTAATAAATCACTTTCACATGAATCTTGACTTAGAGTTCATTTCTAGAGAATGCTACCTGAGATACCCAACTTTACAGGAGAGGCTTTTCAATTTTTCTCATGTCCTTAGTGCATACTGTTAACCTAGGTTGCCAGTCAAATCCTAAATTATTTCTTGTTTAAACAGACACAGATGGAGAATGTTTGTGCTGTAAAGTCTTAGTGAATCTCAGGTCCAATGGCCCTGTTTTATTGATGAGGGACTGTGCAGCTGAGAGGTGTGTGCTCTGCTCAAGGTCATGGCCTTCCTGAGCAGCAGGGTGGCAACCAGGAGTAGAATCCTGATCTCCTGGCTCCCAGACCCACGCTTTACATCAAGGAGCTTTCATAAATTTTACATTGCATGATTTAAGAAGGATGACAAGAAACCAAACATTATTAAAATAAAACAAATTGGCCTGCAGATGAAAATAATTCATAGACGCATTAAAAACCATTAAAATACAACCTGAGGATAAATCGAAAGGATAATAACTTAGTGTCCTTTAGTATGTTTTATTCCACAGTTTGGCTTAAATGTCACTCATTTCTGCTAACACTTCCTGCAGAGAAAACATTGGGTCTGTATGTAGCTGTAGGAGATATAGCTATGTAGATACATAGATATACTCACATCTCATTGAGTCAAATGAATTTTCTTCAAAATAAAAACTTGAAATATTTTCAAAATTATCATTAAAAGCCACAAGATAGCTGTTTCATAGATTGTGATGAGAAATAGGTTCATATGTCTTATTTGAGAGGCCTCAGAGTGCATTAAGTGTATTGTATTTGTGACTTATGAGGTTCCCAGACAAGATATAGACCCATAATTTTTGCAGTCACTGTTACTCAAAATGATGGGCTCAACCTAGAGTGGAATTGATTTATGATACATATATTTTTTATTCAGATGACAAAGCTAACACATAACACTAAATTTTCTGATTAATGAAAAGAGTCTACTACCCGAGCTAGCACATCTTCATGATTTGGATTCTAAAACTAATTTAAGCAAAGTTGTAAATACCACCCAATATTGCTATGAGCATGTGTGCATGCGTATGGGCATAGGCCCATGGATTTCGATGGGAGATGGAGGACTATCTTTGGTGACATCAATTTATTAGTAGTAAATGCTTAGAGAGCTTTGATGATAGTTTTATTGGAAGAAGGGGTGGCTGAGGAAATTTAAATGTATTGCTTGAAAGTCGATTTCTGACAGCTTACTATTATTTTGACAAAGATAAAAATATACAGAGCTGGTTTACAAAAGGTAGAGAAGGGTTTTAATATATACGCAGACTTCCATAGCATGCAAGAGTGCCCTAAATATCATTTCTTAGAAGTGATGTTCCAATCTGTTAGAATATAGCCCCAGATGGAGAGCTCAATGTTTATAGCTTTGGACAACCATAATTTTTAGAAAATTTTAAATTGTATTCATATGAAGAATATGTCTTTATAAATCCAAAGCCCTTGTCAAAATTCTGCTGTCAAGTGATAGACAGAAGTAGTATAATCTTTCTGGCATAAGACAATCCTTGAGAAAGACAGCTATCTTGTGCTCGCCCTTTGTTTTTCTAGATGGTAAATGGAGCCTCTCCACTTCCTTTAAGCATTTTTTTTGTGCAATGTGGTGTCTATATTTTTCATAATCCTGGTACAGTTTAATTTGGAAAGTTCTCTCTTTCCAAATGTACTCTCACTGCTTCTGATTTAGTCTTTCAACAAATACTTATTTATTGTCTGGTTTGCATCAGACACTATTGTAGGTATTGATTGGGGGATAGAGAAGTAAAGAAAAAAAAAGTCCCTGTTTGCATGGTGCTTCAGAACAGCTGTACATGTTTAAAAATGTGACTGCTTCCCTAACATCCGAACACTCTATTCTCATTAATTTAGGCAGTCACACATTTCATTAGAAATATCAACGTAGCAAGTAAACTCATGGTATTTGCTCATATTTAACTAATCAACTAATTAAAATATTAGGGCTTTTCACATGAGCTGTTGCCATGGCACGCACTCTCATTCTACCGTCTGTCTTTAATAAATTCTAAAATGAAAAAATTATTGTCTAACAGATTTTATGTGGTCATCCAACTTAAAATAATCTTCATAATTTAATCTTCTTATCTGTTGAATTGGCCGCTTTGGTTTTGGGTCAACAATAAATCGGCAAAGACATTTTTGCGTATGTGATTTTATGGAGATTTTCTGAAAGTTGTCATTTATGAAAAAAGCCAATTATAAAATCTTATAAAACCACACTATAACTGCATTACTATTGTTTTCAAAATGGTGATATAATTTAAAGTAAACGTGATGATTATAAAAAAAAAGACTGTCCAGTGAAACTAAAAGTATTCCATAAAACTTGATTCTCACAGAAAACCATCATTAACAGAATAGTTTATTGTTTATCTTTGCAGAATTTTAATGTATATATTTTAATATAAGTGGTATCCTATAAATATACACTTCTGATTTTAACTAACCTATATCAGTGCATGTTTCAATTTTAAAATGTAGGAATTATTCCTTGTCCTTTTGAATGTATGCATTTTATTTCACTGTATGGATATACTGTAATTTATTTAATCTATTCATTATTCATTGACATTTAAGCTGTTTCCCAAATTTTCCCTTTATAAATAGCATGGCAAATGCATATGGGGTATACATTTTCGTGCACTTGTACTATTCTTTCCTTAAGATATCTTTCAGAGATGGAACGGCTGGATCAAATTGGATACTGATTTAAATTTTGGAACATATTACCAGATTGCCCACTAGAAAGCATGAACCAGGGAGATTATTCTCCTTGAAGGGGGAATGTAAATCTTTCTAATCTTGGTAACTACGATATTTTTATTTTAATTGGATGTATGTGGTTAATAATCTTTTTTATATTAACTTGCCATTTTCCCATTTTCTGGCTTGTAAATTCTTGTGTCTTTCTTTGACTTTTGGCTTCTTTTATAAGGTCTCCAGTAATAAGGGTTAAGGCCTATCCTGATTCAATTTGGCCACACCTAACAGAACCTTAGGAGATCCTACTCATACCTGATTCCTCACCTTAACTAGTAACACATCTTCAAAGGGTCCTATTTACAAATGGGGGCACTTCCACAGGAATGTGGATTAAGATCAAGAATATGTCTTCTGTTGGGGAGCATGATTTAATCTACCACAATATCAGACTAATATTTCTCATATCCAACTGTTTAGCCTCTTGATAACAAGTGGTCCACATTTTAGCTGTCAACATTCATGCGAAGTACCAAAAGCTGGCCCCAAATGTTCAAGTTCAATCTATTCAACATTTTTCTAACACATATAAGTTTTTGCTAAGCTCATTAAAATGGGCAAAATAGTCAAAGTATGGCCCATGGGGGCTTAGATTGGAAAATAAATCACCTCCTTGTTCTTTAGAATGCAGGTGTGAAACACCTCACTAGAAAATTTTATTTGCCAATAAATTGGTTAATTGCAAGTACACACATTCTAAACAGATTTTTCAAAAGCATACTCCAGAAAGTAAATGAGAGAGCTAATGCCAACATATCCGGATGATACATTTCAAAAGGATTAGTCTATAATATATTGGCATGCTCCAATGAACAGAAAAGGTATGAATGATGGCAATATATCTTTAACTGGTACCCAAAAGATAAGCCAGTCCTAAGTGTAGACCATTAACTCAATAAAAAACAAAGATTGCATAAGAAACTCCTTAGAGAAGATAGAGCTAAAAGCATTACTGCCTCCCTGCAACAACCCCCCCACCACACACACACACACAGAGACACATACACACAAAAGAAGGAAGAAGAAAGAAAAACGTAGCTATTACCTTGAAATAGTCGACAGAGCTAGAACCGTAGCCTGGATTTAAGGGTGAAACCACACATGGGACACACTGCCTTTGCTAAACTGCCCTCGAAGAATGTGGAACTGTTTAGCATCAGCAGCCTAATGACTACCTTTGCTTTCTCTTGGAAAGTGGCAATTAATCTAGGGTGAGAAGTTTAATGCTATGGTGCAAATTAAAGAAACAGGAAATATGAATGTGGTATAGGAGAAAGAACTCTTATTTTAAATTAGAAGCTGGGGGTTGGGCAGTGGGAAGGTGGGAGAAAGAAAATAAATTGTGTCTTTTGTTGCTTCTGCTTCGTTTTTGCATTAAGCCTGCAGCTGCATTAGGAACCATACATGTGTTTTCTCTTTTACTATCGAGATAACTCTAGGAGTCACTCATTATCACTCCTGTTTTACAGATCAGTAAACAAATGTCCATATCTCCTTCAAATGACTGCAGCTTCTTTGCCTTGAAGCATGATGGTTGTAGAAAGTTGAATGGTCACTTCACTGCCCCAGGCCTCAGCTTCCTCCTCCTTAGAGGTGGATATGGAGGGTTGTCCTGGGAATTATTTTGGTCTGATCTATGGGAAGGTCTCAGGAATTTTCCCGTCACAGAGCAGGGCAGGCTCAGCACATGATGGTTGAAAGGTTGGAGCTATGGGGTGCAATTAAGGACAGTGGAAAAGCCTGTGACGAGGTGGGATCCTGACTGGAGCCGTGCATCTTCCCTCTGTAAGAACCATAGACAGTAACCCTAATTCCAAACTGTCATCTTGAAAATGTGTTTGAAATTGCTCACTAGTGGAAGAGTACACTAGAAGATGGATGGAATAGTGGGAACCTATCTCCACTATTGGAAAAACAGTTCACACTCCTTCCCTAATTCGATTTTGTGCCACCTCTCAACAGAAAGTATTATCTAAACCAGATACCACCTACTGGTAAACCAACAGAATACAGAAAGCCTGTACATAAAAAACAACAAAAACAAAAACAAAAACTGAGCAAACTGATAATAAAAAGTTCATCTGCTATAGGGGAATATTTAAAGGAAACACTGTGCATCAAAATAAGAGAATTTACACAGACCATATATAATAAGGAAAGAAGGTGGAAAAAACTTGAATTTTCAAATAATAAGTTAAAATTAGAAAACAATATTATCCACAAATATGCAAACATGTCTGCATGAGATTAAGAAGTAGGAGAAAGAACAAATGCATGCAGATTGATAAATTTAATTTTTTTTTCTAATTTGCTGTTTTATGCATTGGTCACAAAAACCCTTAAAAGTAATCTGTAGGGTGGCTGCCGTGGCTCAGCAGGCAGAGCTCCGACCTGCCGTGCTGGAGGTCTGGAGTTCGATCCCTGGTGCCTCCTGCCCATATGCAAATTAAAAAAAAAAAAATGTAAAAAAAAAAAAGTAATCTGTAATACTTTCGACAATTGTATTAAAATATGTGTTAAATAGCTAATCAGAGGAGAGAAATATAAATGCAAGTAAACATGTATTTTTGGATACATTGTATTTTTCTTAAAAGTTCTACAATAATTTTAAAATTAGAGCCCTTTTAAAATTAATTCACCAGGGGCAGGCCACGATGGCTCAGCAAGGCAGAGTTCTCGCTTGTCATGCCGGAGACCGGGTTCGATTCCCGGTGCCTGCCCACGCAAAAGGAAAAAAAGAAAAAAATAATGCGCTAATCTTCACATATAAAAAAATTAAAAAAAAAACAAATCCAAACTGTGCTGGCTCCGAGTCCTTCTTCCAGAAATTCATCAGGTTATGATTTCTTGTTTATCTTTTTAAAAATTGTTCTATGCATATATGCACAAGTGTGTATACACGTTCAAAGTCCCGGACTTGGGGGAGGTCGGAGACAAGAAACAGAGACAGACACTGCGGCGGCGGCAGTGAGGGAAGGAAGGTTTGTGGGCGGAGGAGCAGCAGGAAGAGTTGACTCAAGAACTCAACTCTCTCTCACCTGCCTGGATTCAAGTAGGAGTTTTAAAGAGAGATGGGGAAAGAGTTAGGCGGGTTTCTCACAGGTGGGTCCTTTCCACTGGTGCAAACACTGCCTTAGTCCTGCAAGGTTGAAACTTCAGGAGGGGGAACGTTTGGGCGAGAGAATCACCCTAAGAACCCTGCAAGATGGTACCCGCCGGGGGGCGGATGTTTATGCGCGAGGGTTTGTCT
>PVIY010049557.1:0-16669 GCA_004026745.1 Myrmecophaga tridactyla | reverse complement strand
CTGGTTGTGTGGCCACTTGTCTGATTTCCCAGGGGCGCGCTGCTGGCAGTTTCGGGGCCACAAAGGCGGCCCCCCCAGGGCTCCTGGGTGCCCCGTCTCCTGCGATGCGCTTGGCGGCCTCGTCTCCTTTCTCCTCCACCTTCCGTGACTCCCAGCTCCGGCCTCGTCCCGTGGGGTCTCCCTCTCTCTGCCTGAATTTCCTTCCGCTTACAGAGGACTTAATCCAGGACCTGGGTTAGTGCCCGCTCATTTCTCGTCACTGGGGGGCCCCAGCGGCCCAGGAGGGGAGGGAAAGGTGATTAAGCACCCTCAGGGGCCAGGCCCTAAACGGGTACCTTCGCCAGTGTGATGCCAGCGGAGTCCCTCTAGGGCTCAGCGAGGACAGGGTGCACGGCCAGGCGAGGGAACAGAAACCCAGAGCCAGAGGGCCTCAGCGCTGAGTCCAGTCGGCAGCGTGTCTGAGCAGGCGAATGCAGGGCCGGAGGGCAGACTCGTGGGCGCAGGGGCTGGCGCGGGCGGGCGGAGGTGCTGACTGATGCCCAGGTTCTCTGCGGGCGAGGAAATGTCCTACCGTGGGGAGGTCTGCACAACTCTGTGAGTATACTCAAATCCGCGGACTCCAACACCTTCATGGGCAAATCCTATCTCAGAACAGCTGTTTTTAAAAATTGGTTTCCGCGCTCTCCGGAAGAGGAGATAGCCTTGGCCAGGTCACGTGCCCGAGGCTGATCGGCCAAGACAGGGGCGAATCGTGGCTGGGGCTACGCCACTCTTATGCATCCGCAGGAGCCCTCTGTAAATTACAGCTGTGACTCTGTCATTTTACCCTTTGAAATTGTAGTTTCTCCACGCATATTTTATATTTTAACTTTGTTTACATTTTGGTAATACAGACATTTTCAAATTTTCCATAAGCAAATTTGTCCATCTTTCTCCTTGTGATTTATGTTTTTTAGGTCTTAAAAATCCTGAAATATCAAAAGATACTCACCTGCATTGTCTTTTGCACGTTTTATAACTTCACTTTTAAACTGAATCCATTTTTGCGTACCAAATGAGACAGAACTCTAATCTTATAGACAGCCAGTTGTCCCCACCCCATTTGTTCACGCGTCTAATCTGTGCCCACTGGTTCCTGATGCCAGCATGGCATCTGCCAGCTCCCTCGGATTTGTGGGTCTGTTTGGTGCTTGCCCATTTGTCGATTTCTTGCTGTCACCACCGTGTTGCAACTGCAGTTTCCTCGCCTTCCAAGCTGCCTTGGCTATGCTTGGCTTTTGACCCTTCCATATAAATTCTCAGGGTCAACCTGTGCATAGCTGTTACAGTCCATCAAAGGACATGTCTGTAACTGCACCGTCAATGCCCACTGCCTACAAGAGGGGCCGCCGCGCTGAACAGTCCTGTTTCTTTTATTCACGTTTTATTCTAGTAACATCCATACAACCTAAAATTTCCCCTTTTAACCACATTCAAATATTTAATGCAGTGCTATTACTCACATCCCCGGTGTTGGGCTACCATGGCCCCATCCATTACCAAAACTTAGAGTAGAAACTCTGCGAATTTCAGCCTTCGCTCCTCCCTCCTCACCCCGCCCACCCCCTCATGACCTCTATGTGACTCTGACTCCAGGACCTCCCTTATTCTAATTATTTCATATCAGTGAGGCCATATGATATTTTGGGCGTGATGTATTTTTTAATTACTATTTTACTAATTTCACTTACTAATGCTCTTTTTCACATTGCCCTCTGGTTTCAGCACAGTCCAGGCAGCTGGCGAGCATGCTTTCTTCTGTTTTCTGGAACAGCTTGTCGGCAGAGAGTGTCTCGGGCCCTTGAGGACGGGCAGAGCCTGCGGATTATTCCGGGGCAGATTCTGACTGTTAATTCAGTTCCTTTAATGATTAAAGGCCCATCCAAATTTGGTATTTATTGAGAGTTGATTTTAGTAATTTATACTTTTCATAGAAATTATCTGGTTTGATTAGATTTTAAAATGCTAGTAACAAAGTTATTCATAGGATCCTGTTAGGATTTTATTTTTTTTATCCTGCATCTACAATTATTGTGCCCTCTTTTTTATTCCTACAGTCAATTTATGCCCTCTCTTTCATTATAAACAATCTTTTTTCTTGGGTTTATTTTGATGTTTCATTTTCTGATATCTTGACTTGACAATCCAGTTCATTCATTTTTCATCTTTCTTTTCTCCCAAAATATGCATTCAAAGATAAACTTTGTCTTTAAATTTCCTTCTAAACCTCTATTCAGCTGCGTCCCACAAATGTTTCTTGCCTTTTTGCTCACGAATACTTTTACATATTTTGCAATTCCCATTGATTTCCCCTTTGACCCACATATTGTTCAGAAGAACCTTTCCCCTTGCAAAGGATGGAAGTTCCTTTTCCTGCTAGCTCACATTTTACAGACCGAGCTTCGGGGACAGGCATGTCACCCTGGTCATCTAGAGAGTGAGTCCTGGGACCTGTACTGCAAACACTGGGGAAGAAAAGCAGCTGTGATGTGCCCTCTTGGCAAACAGCTGGGGGCACAGCCAGCCGCTGGGTGGGCACAGCCGCTGGGTGGACACATGCTCCCCGCCACGGGCATGACACAGTTTGCCAGGGGCTCCCATCGCCGACTCCCAGAGAATCCTCAGGCCACCTCTTCCTTCATTCACTCCTCACGGCTCAGGCCAGGTGGCAAACGTGATCTCCAGCTGCCCACGGGCCAAGGACCAGCTGAGCGAAGTGCCCAGTGCTTAGCATTTGTGTAAATGCCTCACACAGAACTTAGGCAGGATGTTTGGAAGGTCTGATGGAAACAAAGGCCTGCTGCCTAAGAGACAACACAGTGGCTGGGGCAGACCTGGGGGGCCCCTAGAAAGCCTGCAGGGCCCCCCACCCCACCCCAGCAGCGTGGCGGAGGCACTCGGGAGGCCTGAGTAGTTCAGGCCAGAAAACAGCAACCCGGAGCGAGTCCCTGCAGAGACAGGGCTCAGCTCGCACCCAGTGCGCCTCACCTGGCATGGAGCAGCGGGACTTCACCTAATTAGGGACAGAGAGGACAGCTGGTATTCAATGGTAAACTTGATAACTAAATTCAGGATGTCCCAGCGTGAGTCTCTGTTCACAGCCTCTCACCTGGTCTAGGAGAAAGGAGCGACTGTTACTTCCACTTTTAAGTGGAGAAACCGAGGCTGAGGGGCCAAGTCGCCCAAAGTCGCAGAGCCCCCAAGGAGCAAAGGGCTGGTTCACCCAAGACTGCCATGTGCAGGAGGGCAAGCATCCGGCATCCGAGTCCCAGAGGAAAGGAGAATTCATCAGCACACAGGAAGCTCACGAGTGAGCTCACGTTGTCACCAGTCTCCACCCACGTTGCAAGGACGGGACCTGTGCTGCAAAGTCGTGGAAACTCAAAGCAAATCAACTGCAACATCAAACTGCAGACCTGGCAAAAGGTGCAAACTTTCAGGGCGCGGCTGAATGTAACGAAGGGGAATGCACAGGGGGTCTGGCCCTGCTAGACGGGTGGGAAGTGAGAGCCGGAAGCGGACAAGGCCACGACAGGGTGGGGCCATCAAGAAAGGATCGGAGCAGCCAAAGATTAAGAGGGGCTCTTGGGAAAACTGAGGACGCCCTTATACTTTTCAGCAAAACCAGTGCTCTTTAGACTGGAGCTGGGACAATCACTGATGGCGTACTGAGCTATCACACAATTAGTTGGAAAAAATATGCCCACCCCCAATCAACACTTGATCATTTTGTTAGTTCTACAAATTAACATACAACTGCATTCACAATCTAACTTTTCTTGAATATAAGACACATGTCCTAATTTTTTTCTTCTTTCAAAATAAATTCTCAATTCCTCCCGCTATTTACACTGTCTCCATGTGGCTCCCGTGTTAACTGAAATCCCTTAAGGGCCCCCTTTCCAACTCAGTCACGCTCTTGTGGTGGAGAAGTTTCACGGCAGAAACTAAGCTCCTTCTGTGTTCTTCTAAGTACCGAGTTTTGGCCCCCAGGAAGCCACCACCTCAGCTTTCTCCTTTCCTTATAGTCCACCTTTCTCAAAGATCTAGACCAAACCTGCCCCATGACAAGCCTTAAGGTGTTTGCTTAACAGCATCATGAAAACATCATCCAACTTGTTCTTCACGTTCCTCCTATAAAGGTGAAAAGTTTTATAGTTTTGTGGGGTTTTTAGGGCATATATCGCATGTCTATTTGCCTACAGAGAAAGCACGCACAAATAAGTGAATACAAGTGAGATAGCCTTTTAAAGGTTCCAACTGGCAATTTGTTTTTGAGTGTGGGTATGTGTTTAAATTTAGAACCAACAAAAACTCACATTCCAGAAAAAAATAATATACTTCCTCCTTTTTGGTTTTTGGAACCGTGAAATTCATCTTTTCCTTTGTGTATTTCCTCTTGAACTTTTTAATTTTTTTCTTGGTATACTGTATGGTGGGGGTCACATTTCATTCTTTTTCCATGTGAGTATTCCCTTATTGCAGCACCATTGCTTGAATTTTTGTTTTTGTGTTTGCTTGTGGTTTGGGGGCGTGGGGAGTGCTCAGGCCAGGAATTAAACCCCGGTCTCCCGCATGGTAGGCGAGAATTCTACCTCTGAGCTACCCTTGCACCCTCCCCCTTGATCTTTATATGTATTTTAATATCTTAATGTTTGGTATGCAAGCCTCTTCTTTAGGCCCCCAAAATCACTGTGGAAGGAGCATGCTTCATGGACTGGGGATCAGGGGCCATGGCATCAAGAGAAAACGGTAAAGCTTCGGGGACGCCAAGGCCTCCCGCGGGGCCAGGCCCCCCGCACGGGGGAAGCGCGGCCTGGCCTTAGGGCGCTGTCAGCGGACAGACAGAACGCTTCCCCGAGGCCGCCTCGCCCCGCCACGCCCTCGGGCTCCGGGGCGCGGGGAGGCCGGACGCCACCCGGCACGCGGGCCGGGGCTGGTCAGCAACAGCGGGGCTGACTCAGGGCGCGGAGGGCGGGCCGGGCCCACCGAGGGGCTCCCGAGGGTCCGAGGGCGCAGAGGGGGGCGGGGCTGTGCCGGGGCCGCCCGGACGGCTGGACGAGGCTGCACGGCCGCCTCGGTTCGCGCGCGCTCCTCCCTTCCTCGCGCTCTAGACGAAGGGAAGGCCCGCCGTGGCGCGGCTCCGCTCCCCCGGCCTCGGCGCGTGACCGCGGCCCTTTCCGGGACCCTGCGGCGGGGGCAGCCGCGCCCCTCGGGCCCTCGGCCCTCTGTTTTCAACTTCAGCGTCTAGAAACCACAGACGCAGCCGCCAACGTTAAGGCAGCGGCTTGGGTCAGCTCACATCCAGCCCTGTCCGGCTCTGGTGACGTCACTGGGTTCCGGCCCAGCTCGGCGCCTGGACCTCGGGGAACCGTTCGGCTGGGACTTGGCGTTGCCGTGGTAACCGCTCCTCCGGCCGGCCGCGGGCGGCGCGCCTAGCTCCAGACCCTCCCCTCCCTGAGGCGCGGCCGGGCCCCAGCGATGACCGGCGTCGGAGGAGCTCTCCCAAGAGGCCTGAGGCCCCGTTCTGGCGGGGTGGAGGCCCCGCTGCCGAGGGCCAGCGCGGCCGGCGCGAGGGCCAGGACCGTAGACCGCCCCCAGGCCCCAGACACCGGAAGCCGCACCCTGCACTTCCGGCGTGGCAGAGCGGCCGGCGGAAGGGGCGCCGGCGTCCGGTGGGCGGGGCCGCGTCGCTCGTGCTGACCCACTTCCGGGCGCGGTGTGAGTGAGCGCCGGCCTCGCGGCGGGAGTGTCCAGGCGGGTCGGGTCGGGGCCCGGTGGGGCCCGGGGTTCGCGGCCGAAGCTCCGGAGGAGGTGGGTCCCCGCGGCCTCGCCTGCGCCGCCCCCTGCCGCCCCCCTCCCGGCCCCCCGCCCCTCAGCTCCGCGGTGGTGACTCGAGTCTTCGGGGCCCGCGACTTCCCCAGAGGCGGGGCCGGGGCTGCTGAGGTCGGAGGCCCGGGGCTTAAATGAACGCCGTGAAATCCTGCACGCGGTGCAGGGCTGCGGGCGGGTGGGCGGGCAAGGCCGTCCCCGGCCGGGAGGAGGCCGCCCCTGCCTGGAGCTGCCGTGCCGCCTCGACCCTTTGCCGCCTTGCCGGGGCTGCCGGTCTCTCTGGGTATACACAGTCCGCTAGCCTGGAAAGTTCCGGGGGACTGCAGGAGCAGGCAGGCGCTTGCTCCCGAAGGGTCACCTGTGTTCCTCCTTTAACGCCAGGTGAGACTTCTTGGAGCCCCGAGGTGCACCTGGTACCGCGTGGCTGGCGTTCCTTTCCTCTCTGCTCCACCTGAATCCACGCTGCCGCTGGAGAGGCTGCCATGGAAGACAGGCCGCTGGTGGTGTCGAAACAGAGGCGGGAAGTGGTGTGTGGCGTCCCCACGCAGGTGGTCTGCTCCGCCTTCAGCAGCCACATCCTGGTCCTGGTGACCCAGTTTGGGAAGATGGGGACCCTGGTCGCCCTGGAACCCAGCGTCGTGGCGAGCGACATCAGCAAGCCCATGCTCACCACCAGAGTCCTTCTCGGGCAGGACGAGGTAAGGGGAGCGGGAGGGGGGCCCCCGCACGGAGGGAAGGCTGAGCTTGGGTGGTTTGTTCCGAGTGTTTTGTTGAACCTGAGTCATGTTGATTCACATTCGTCGTGGGCCCCCTTAATTGTGGCATGGGAGGCTTGCCCGGGCTCCTAAGGGGCAAAGAAAGCACTAACCAAAAAGCAAGTTCACATGGCTCAAATGGCTTTTCTCCCCTTCCCTTCCCCAGCCTCTCATCCACGTCTTTGCAAAGAACCTGGTAACGTTCGTGTCTCAGGAGGCTGGGAACAAAGCGGTCCTCCTGGCCCTGTCCACGAGGGACAGAAGCAGGGAAGGGGTGAAGGCCTTGCAGGAGGTGATCCAGGCGTGCCGGGTGTGGTGAGGGCCCAGAGCGAGCTCCCTGGCTGTGCTCGGCGGAGCAGGTGGGAACGCAGGCGCCTCCCCACGCCTTGAAGACAAGCCCTGGGATCATACCTGGAGGAGAGACCTTCTCTGGCTGTTGCCCCTGAGGCCAGAGGACACTGGTGTCCAGGCAGACTCGGACATTGTTTGGTTACCAGTTCCATCAGGGACAGGAGAAGGAGGTGCGACGCGGCCGGGGGGAGGTGTGGACGTTTCTCACCCGGGCGCCAGTGGCTGCAGGTCTTTGAGACCTGAAAAGGATTCCTGGCCGTTTGGGTGCAGGGTCAACTGTAGAAGATTTTTTTTTTTTTATTAAAAAGAAATCTTCATCCCCCAACGTTTACCATCTTTCTTAACAGGACTGGGAAATTCCAGTCACACCTGTAAGCTCAATTTTGCGTGTGTCAGGTGGGGGCAAACCTCATTTGGAGACTGTGGTTTCTCTGGGGATGGATCCGGGAGCTGGATTTGTGTTCCCCATCACACCCCTCTTCCCATGACATGGTTTAGGACACAGGGCAAGCTGCACAGCCGGCCAGTTCCATCCACCAAGCTCGCCTGGTGGGCCAGCTGCTGTGCTGGGGCATGGACGGGCACCTCAGGGTCCCTCTCAGGTGGGGAAAGACACTCTCAGCCCAGGGCCTGGCCAGCCGGGGTGCATCGTGCAGGGCCAGCCAGGAAGGGTCTGACTGCCAGGGGATTCTCCATGGGGAGGTGATGCCAGGATGAATCCCAAATGGCGGGGGTGTGCCTCCTGGGGCTGCAGGAACAAAGTGCCATGGAAGGGGCCAAAGCCAGGCGTCGGCAGGCTGGCCCCCTCCCAGGGCCCTCGGGAGGCTCCTCGCCTTTCTCGCCGGTGGTGGTGACTGACCATCCCGGGCTGTCCCTGGCACTCCTGTGTCTGCCCCCGCTGTCTCCTCGGTGTCTGTCCACCTTGCTTGTAAGGACCCTGTTGGCACGGAGCCCATCCCAGCGAGTGTGCCTCGCCTTTACTTCACTGCCCGCACATGGTGGCACTCTCCCAACAGCACCACGTTTTGGGGGACCTGTCCTTTAACAAAGGGAAATTTAATGGTGCAAAAAATGCATAGCACGAAGATCTTTTTTGCCGTTTTCAGAGGCCAGTTCTTCAACATTAAATACATTGACAGCCTTGGGTAACTCACCGTTTCCAGATGGTTTTCATCATCCTGAACCAAAACTCATTTTGCAGTAACACCCCATTCTCTCCAGCACCCCTAGTAGCCGCTGTTCTCCATCTCTGTGATTTTTTTTCTAAGTATTTCATACGAGAGGAATCATAAAGCATCTGTCCTTTTGTGTCTGGCTTCTCTCTCTCAGGGTGGTGTCTCTAAGGCCCACGCATTTTGTGGACCAGCAGTTCACTTCCTTTCATGGCTGAGTGACATTCCACTGTGTGGACGGGCCACGCTTTCCACCCATCCTGCTGGTGGGCCACTGTGTGGCCTCCACCGTTCAGCCCTTGTGAACAACGCTGCGATGGACATGGACGCCCAAGTGTCTACCCGAGTTCCTGCTTTGAACTGTTTTGAGTCTGCTCCTAGGAGGGAATCACACGGTGGTTCTGTGTTTAATTTTCTGAGGAACCACCCCACCCTTCACAGTGGCTGCATCGTTTCACCTTCCCAGCGGTGCACAGAGGGCCCTGTTTCTCTGGATCCTTTTTAAATCGCTGTCCCAGTGGTGCGGGAGTGGGGTGTCGTAGTTCCGGTCTGCGTTTTTCTAGTGCCCAGTGACACTGGCATGTTTTCATATACTCCCTGGCGGTTTGAACATCATCTTTGGAGAAAGGTTTGTTCCCATCTGTTTCGTTGTTCAATTGGGTTTGTCTTTGCATGGTTGGTGTTCTTTATATATTCTGGATTTTTAACCCTTATATATAGTTTCCAAATATTTCCACTTATTCTGTAGGTTGCCTTCTCACATTATGTTAATGAACTTTGATGTACAAGTTTTTAATTTTAATGACATCCCATTTACCTGTTTTTCTTTTGTTGCTTGTGCTTTAGCTGTCAAATCTAGAAGACCATTGCCTACTCAAGGTCCTGGAGGTATTTCCTGATGCCCCTCTAAGAACTGATTAGTATTTAGCTCTTGTTTTTGGTCTCTGGCCCGCTCTGCATTACTTTTTGTCTGTGCTGGGAGGTGGGCGCTCACTGCCCCGTAGGTGGATTTCCCGTCGGCCCCACACAGCGTGTTGGAGAGACTCTCCTTCCGCACTGAAAGGCTCCTTGCTCAGAAGTCAGCTGGAGACTTTGGATGGATTAAAAACGTTTGGGCCACAGATGTGTAGCTGTGACACTAGACAGTTCCGTCCCGTGGCCTGTCCACCCTTACACCAGTACCTCACTGTCCCAATTCCTACAGATTTGTAGTATGTTTTATAATAAATGTGAGTCCTTGAGTTTGTTCTTTTTCAAGATTGTTTTTGGTTATTTGAGGATCAGCTTTTCCATTTCTGCAGAAAAGGCTGCTAGAATTTTTATAGGGATTGCACTGAAATTGTAGATGGCTGTGAGCAGGATTGACATCTTAATTTTAAGTCCTAGACCTATCCTTTTTGAAGGATACAATTCAACCCTTGGCAGTGGGGAGAATGTTCCAGGCCGTGGAATGGCGTGTGCAAAGCCAGGAGGTGTGGAAGCATTGCGAGGGTGGCAGCAGCGGGCAGCTGCGGGAGCCACGTGCAGGGGCCACTGGGCCAGGTGCGGCCCCTTGGCTAGTGGCTGCAAGGTCGCACCCCGTTTGGAAGCGCCGTGTGCAGGCTGGTGGAGGCCTGGGGCGGGTGTTGGCGACCCACGGCCCTGATGGAGAGCAGCCTGGGGTCACTGGGGCCTCTGGCCGCGGAGCACCCCTGGTGCAGCGGCTTCTTTTCCAGGCTGTGATGAGGCGGCCGTGGCTGCTGCGCAGGTGAGTCGGGAAGATCCCGGAACCGGGGCCCCTTCCCGCAGCCCGTGTCCCAGGGCGCGGGGTTCATCTCCGAAGAGTCACGCGGAGCAGCGCCTGAGGCCACGCCGTGGCTCCTGGAAGGGAGTGGGGTGGGGGGTACTTGCTTTTCCTTCTGGATCAAGGGCTTCTGAGATCCTGAGTGTCTCGAGCTGGAAACCTGTCTCCAGAACAGGAAATGGGACAGCGCCATTCAGGCCACTGGACCAGCCCACGAAAGGGGTCCCCAAGATGGGGCATAGGGAGGTGGACGGCCTGCAAGGACCCCCTTCGGCAGTGGAGTGACGCCCCGTGCCCGCTGCCCCCTGGCACCCTGGGCTGGGGGAGCCTTGTCCTGCGAGAGTCCTGGGAAGGAGGGGGCGCCTGGCCCCCACGGCTCCACCCTGGGTGCTGGGAGCTGGGGGGCCACAGCAAAGCAGACCTAGGGCGCAAGCCTCTGTGGGTCCCCATGGCCTCCCCCTCCTCCCCTTGCTCACATCGCTCCAGGGGCCTGGCCTGCCCCTCCCCACCCCTCCCCGCCCCACTCACACAGGCACCCCAGTGCAGTCCCGCGTGCTCCTCCCGTTGGGTGTCTGCTTGGAGCACCAGGACCAAAAGGAGTGTCGGGCACACAGGGGCCAAAGGAGGAGGGAGGGGGTGGCACCCCCCAGGGGACACACAGGCGTCATGGCAGGTGGAGCTCAGTCTCTGCCAGAGTAAAGGGGGGAGCAGAGATGAGGGGGGTCACAGATGGGGATGCTGAGAAGAAGATGCTGGAGAGGGGGTGTAGAGATGGGGGTGCTGGGGAGGCAAAGATGGAGAGGGTACTGGGGGGCAGAGGTGGGGGGGCCGGGAGGGCGCACAGAGACACAGGTGTGGAGCTGGGAGCCGGGCAGCAGCCCCCAGCCGGTAGCAGGTGGATGAGTCACACTGTCATCTGAAAGTGACATGTTTTTGTCCGCGGAGGCCTGATGTCCCTCATTTAATGAACAGGGAAACTGAGGCACGTGTGGATGCCATTCTGCCTCTGGAGGGTCTGTCTCTGCTCCCAAGAGTCAGGCCCTGGCCAGAGCTGCGCCGCCTGAGCTCACCCTGCCCAGAAGAGGTGGTGAGAACACTGAGGCCAGGAAGGACAGGGCGGGCAGCTCGGACCTGGTGAGGACCGGCCCGCCTGTCCCAGGGCATCTGCAGCTGCGGAGGAGGCGGTGGCCCCTGTGTAACTGAAGCCGGGCCCCTGCCCTCGCCACGCCACACATCCAGGCTGCCTCGTAGCTATTAAAATATACAGCCTGAGGCCCGGGGCCTCACAGTCCTGCTCCACTTTAGCAATGGGCACGTGTGCGGCCAGAGGCCAGTTCCTGCGCCTTCCTCCCGCTCTGCCGGTGGCCAGGGAGGGGCGCGTGGCTGGCTCCCAGCAGGGCTGTGTGCTCGTGGGGACCGGTCACTCCTTCAGCTGGGGACGCGTCCGTGCTCGGCCGGCCCGCGGCGGACATCAGCCCCCTGCCCTGGGCGGCGAGGTGGGCATGCTCACCACCCTCCCGCTCACGCCCCGCCGGCTGGGCCGCTGGGCCTTAGCGCCCAGTGAACCTGGAAATGCCCGGCTGCCCAGTGAGACGCAGGGTGACTATGGAGGGGTGAGGAAAACAGGGGTCACCGACTTGGTGGGGGTGAAGGAAGCTGGGCGGGGGGTGAGGAACAAACACCAATTTCTGAGAGGCTGCCAAGGGGGAAGGCGCTGGGCATTGGAGCTGGGACTTCAGAAGGGAGCCCAGACGGTGCCAGGGCACGGGGCGCTGCAGTCCGAGTCCCCAGGTGCAGGGGCAGCTGGCGTGGACAGCACCTTTCAGTGTTTTCTGGGGAGTGGAGGGAGCAGTGGGGGAAGGACGGGGACACAGCAGGAGGGGGTGGAAGGGCTGTGGGTCCATAGGTGGGAGAGCGAGGCTGGGGGCACCGTGCCCACCTGGGCTCCGACTACAGCCCCTACCTGCACCAGCTCGGGGCCAGCGCCTCCCAGCCTCAGTTTCCCCATTTGTAAAATGGAGCCAGCCCCTCCCCCCACAGAGGGTGGTGGCGCTTGGCACACTGTTGGCCCTCTGTGGGGTTGCCATGTGTTTGTGCTTGTTTCGTTTTGATCGAGGTAGCCTTATGCAACGTAAGATGACCCGTCTCAGAGTGCGCGCTCCAGTGGCATTTAGTGCATTCACAACGCGGCCATCTAAGCTCAGAAAGTACGCATCACCCAAGGTAAAACCCCTCTGCCCCAGCGCCCGCAACCACTAGCCTCCGTTCTGTGCACGGGTCTGCTTATTCCAGATGTTTCCGTCTCTAGTTCGCCGGCTGCTACGCTAACAGCAGCAGTTGGCTTCCACCATGGGAACGCGGGCTTGGGGGGCCAGGGGGCCCGGTCAGGGCGTGCTCCCCAGGGCTGCGACCCGCGTGTTTCTGTCCCCGGCGCCCGTCCCCCGCTTCTGGCTGCCCCACAGCTTCTCTCCCTGTCAGCCTCGAGATTAGAGCTGTGCTGAGCGGGCGGCCTCGCGAGGGGACAGCTCTGAGAGCGCCTGCCCAGCCCGGCCCTGGCGCTGCCTTCTTCCCTGCAGTCCCGCCTTCGTCCCGCCACGCTGCCACGGCTCAGGACTTTGCTCCTGTCCCCTGGTGTGGACGTCCCTTCGCTTCCCCGCCATCGTTCGCCCCCTCCGCTGCCGACACGGGTGTTTAGGGGCGAAGGGACCAGAGAAAGAAAATGGGGAAGTGAGTGGGTGCGTCTGGTGGGGACGGGGACTCGCGGCACCTACTGGCCTGTCCTCCCCACCACCTCGCACCCCCCACGGGCCAGAGGGAGGTGGCCCGGTCCTAAGCCCCGCAGCCAGGCAGAGGCCAGGCCAGGACACGCGTCAGATGTGGGAGACGCTGGGGGAGCTGTGGGTACGCGTGGCTGCTCCCGGAGCCCAGGCAGGGGGATGGGGCCGGGAGGGCGGGGCCAGGAGGGTGGGCAGGGGAGGGGTCGGAAGGGCGGGGGCAGGGGTGGGGCCATGAGGGCGTGACCAGGGGGTGGGGCAGGGGGCAGGGCCAGGAGGGGGTGGCCAGGAGGGTGGGGCAGAGGGCTTGGCCAGGAGGGCAGCTCACCCAGGCAGGTCCTGCTGGGCAGGGTGGGCCGGGGGTCCCCATGCCTGGAGCAGGTAGTACCAGGGCAGGAGCCCACGGGTCTGGGACCACCCAGGCGGCCACAGCTGCTGGGAGACGGAGCCCCAGGGGTCCGGAAGCCATGCTGGGGGCCAGGGCTGCCGCTCTCAGGCCTGGAGGCCATGACAGACCCACCTGCAGGGCCCGGCCGGCTGGGAGGTGAGCGTGTTCGCATATGTGCTCTGGGGGCAGCTTCCATGCTGGCCACTTGCACCCAGTGCGGTGGGCACCAGGGATAAAATCCCACCCTGTGAAACTCCTCTGGCCCCCCCACCACCATTTCTCCCCAGAAGCCCTAGGACGGCCGCAGCCACCTGATACGAAAACAGGGCCTGGGGCCAGCGTGACATCTCCAGGCCAAGGTCAGTGGCCCTGCCCTTGCCCCCGCCCCCCCAGCTGCAGTTCTCCGGGGACAGCAGGCAGGGCCTGTGGGAGGGGAAAGTCGGGTCCCGATCTGGCCCAGCAGGTGCAGGCCCCAGAGCCCGGCATCCAGGCACCAGGTGAGCTGACCCAGCCAGCATCCAGGGCCTTGGCCAGGCTGGCACGGGTGGTGCCACACCTTCGGGGGAGACGGTTGCCCCGGGAGTCAGCCTGTCCCTGCCTGTGCTGGGACATGGCTGTTGGAGTTGGACGCTCAGAGGGGCAGAGGCTGTCCTTGGCTATGGGCCCGCGGGTGCCACAGCCCCTCCCCCTGACCGACCCGTCCCCCTGAGGACCCTGCCCCGGAGGCGGAGCTCCCCCACCCGGCCATCAGCTCGCAGCAGCCGCCAGGGAGGAGGGCTGAGGACGCCAAGGGGTCCCAGCACTTACCCCAGGCCCCTGCCCCGCCTCGAGGCCCAGAGGAAGGAAAAAAATGGTCCTGGGGCTGGGGGTCCGTGAGCTGCCTGGGCTTTGGATGCACGATGTGTGCTGTGCCCCAGCAGGGGGAGCAGGTTTCTGCTATGGGTCATTGCCCTGGGTCATGTCCCCTCTGAGCAATGGAGACAGCAGAGCCATGCGCTCGGGCTCGCGTAACTGAGCCCCTACAGAGTGGGGGCTCCCTGACTGCGGAGGCTCCCACCCCCAGGGTCTCTGGGGGTCCCAGTGCCAACCGGGCACCCAGCATCTGTCAGGCCCTGGGGACAGCGAGGGGCGAGAAGGGACCAGGCAGGGTCGGGGCGCAGGCTTCAGCTAGGCCCCTGCGAGCTCCCCATGGGGTTCGGGACCAGGGCTATGCAGCCTGGATTCTGGGTCCTCCCAGCCTGGACACCCCCAGGCCCCTTTCCCACTCTCTGGGGGCATCTCCCAGGAGGTTGAATCACCCCCTCACCCCCACCCTGCAGAGATCAGCCAGTGCAGGGATCCACCTCGGGGCCTTCTTGAATCTCAGGGGCTTCCGGGCCTGGGAGAGGGTCGCCTCTGGGCAGCAGAGCAGGAAGCAGGGCCGTGCACCTCCCTGCGTCCTCCCTGCTGCCTGCTGGGCAGCCCTTCCTGCTCCCATCTTGCTGGTGAGGAAACTGAGGCTCCAGGGCACATGTCTGCCCTGGGAGGCCTTAATCCAGACCCACTTACCGAGAGAAAACAGACGCCCTGCAGGGCAGAGGCACCTGCTAAGGGGCCCAGACCCTGGCCGTAAGGAGGGCTGAGGCATGAGCGGGCCTCTGGGGGCCTGCCAGGAACCTGCAACCTCACCCATTTTTAGAGCCCCCTGTTTAGGAAATGTGTGCCAGGCCCAGTGCTGGGAGGAGGGTGGGGCCTGCAGCCAAAGCTGCCCTCATGAGACAAAGTCATTTCCTAAAGTGCACGGGGCATCCGCACTGGGGGCAGTCTCCGTCGTGGCCTTCACTGTCCCCAGTCGTGTCACCCCTCTCCAGCCACTCGGGGAGCAGTAGAGACCACCCCACAGCCCCAGCCAAGGGACCCCAGGAGGAGGGACGGCCACACAGCCGCCACGGCGAGGCAGGCACGTGGTGACCAGGCACACGGGTGGGTGAGGAGCCGTTGATGAAGTGTGCAGGGGGGCAGAGCAGACGAGGAGCGCCACCGGGTGGGTGCCTGAGACCAGGGACTTCCGAGGAGTCCAGGGAACTCCAGGGGCGGACAGACGGAGGGGGGATCCCGCAGGCCCTGGGATTTTTCTGAGGGTCAGCACCCACCTCCCACTTGTCTTCAGCCTGGGGGCTCTGGAGGAAGACTTGGGTGGAGGGGCCGCCGTGGCCAGGGAGGGGGCATGGCCAGGAGCATGGTGCAGGGGAGGGGAGGAGGGCTGGGTCCAGGGTGCAGCGGCCTCTGCTCGGGGCCCCCACCCACAGCTGGGAGGCAGTGGACAGACTGATGGGCCACTCTGGGCCTCCTGGGACCCTGGGTGCCCGCTATTAAAGGGAGACAGTGATTCCAGCTGTGGCCCCCGCCCCCCAGGGCTGCCAGGAGGGTGAGAGGCATGGGGCGTGAGGTGAGTGGTCCCGTCACAGCACAGGGCAGCACGTCGTCGTGGCACCCTGCTGTGCCCAGAAAGGAAAGAGATGGCTTAGGGCCCCACCCTGCACCCCCTATCTGGAGACCCTAGTTGGGCCGAGCCCTGCCTGCAGGGGCCTCTGGAATTGGCGCTTATGGGGTAGGCCACACTCCCCAGGCCACGGGCAGACCCAGGGACTGGCACCCCTGGCGGCCCCAAAGTAAAGGAAACTGGAAACATTCCCAGAGCTCCTCCTGGGCTCGGACCACGTCTTAAAATTGAGGCGAAGCTGACATGGCACGCAGTGACCCTTTAAAGCGACAGCTGCACGTCCACTCTGTGTGCCACACCGCTCTCTAGTTTCAGAACAGTCTCGGCACCCCGAGAGGAAAACCATTCCCGTGAGGCAGTCATGCCCCTTCCCCTCGCCCCAGCCCCGCCTGCCCAGCAGGGCCCGGCACCTCCCTGGCAGGGGACAGCCGCTGGCGGCCACCCGGTGCCTGGAGCCTGCTGGGCGGTGCCAGTGGCCCAGGAGGGATGGGGGGTCCCTGCGTGAGGGGTCGCGGGGTGTCAGGGAGGCCAGGCTAGGCTGCCCCAGGGAGCCGGGCCCCTTCCTGCCTGTGAAGGTAGGCGCTGGGCTGAGACTGTGTCCAGGGCCCCAGCAGCCAGGCAAGAGGCTGGAGAGCCCCGACCCTGGGCTGGAGAGCCCCACTCTGGGCTGGAGAGCCCCCACCCTGGGCTGGAGAGCAGCGAGGGCTCTGCCAGGTCCCCAGGACGGTGGGGGGTAGGTTCAGGGGCCAGGGGTGCGGGGCAGGGTGTGGGCACTGCCCCCTGGACTGATGCAGGCGTTGAGGTCTGGGCCTGTTCACAGGGAACCCCCCAGGAGGGAGGGTGGTGGGGGCCCCAAAATAGAGGGCTCCCTGCCAGTCCTGGGCCTCCAGGGGCAGCCGAGGTGGGCTCCACCCCCGGCCCCACGAGCAGACAGCTGAGCCCAGGATGGAGGGGAGCCCCAGAGCCAGGCCTTGGGGCTGGGTTCTTGTGGGCTGAGGGCACCCAGGCTGCTGGGACTCCACCCAGGCCAGATCCCCAGGGGGAGGGGCTGGCACAGGGGGAACTGCCCCTTGGAAGCCCCAGTGCCCAGGGC
>PVIY010049556.1:0-16670 GCA_004026745.1 Myrmecophaga tridactyla | reverse complement strand
TTTCCACAGACAAAGAAATTCTGAAAGAATTTGTCAAGAAGAGACCAGCCCTACAAGAAATACTAAAAGGAGTTCTGCTGGCTGAAAAAAAAAAAAAAAGACAAGAGAGGGAGGTCTGGAGGAGGGCACAGAATTGAAGAGTACCACTAAGGGTAATTTAAAGAATATGAAAAGAAAGAGGGAAAAGAATATATAGATCTGACAAATAAAATAAAAAAGATAAGATGGTGGAATCAAGAAACACCTTTTCAGTAATAACTTAGAATGTTAAAGGATTAAATTTACCAATTAAAAGATACAGATTGGCAGAATGGATTAAGAAACATAATCCAGCCATATGCTGTTTATAAGAGACACATCTTAGATACAAGGATACAAATAGATTGAAAGTGAAAGGATGGAAAAAGATTTTCCATGCAAGTTGTAACCAAACAAAAGCAGGAGTAGCTATAGTAATGTCAGACAAAATACACTTTAAATGTAAAGACATCATAAGAGACAAAGAAGGACACTATATATTAATTAAAGGGCCAATTCACCAAGAAGATATAACAATCATAAATGTTTATGCTCCCAATCAAGGAGCTTCAAAGTACATGAGACAAACGTTGGCAAAACTGAAGGGAGCATAGATGTTTCAACAATAATAGAAGGAGATCTCAATTCACCACTCTCCTCTATAGATAGAACAACCAGAGAGAAGATCAACAAGGATATAGAGAAGTTAAATAACTTGATAAATGAATTAGACCTAACAGACATGTATAGGTCATTGCACCCCAAAGCACAAGGTTATATATTCTTCTCTAGTGCTCATGGAACATTCTCTTGGATATGCTGGGGCACAAAACAGGTCTTTATAACTTTAAAAATATTGAAATTATTCAAAGCACTTTCTCTGATCACAATGGGATAAAGCTGGATCTCAGTAACCACCAAAGAAATAGAACAATCACAAATAAATGGAGATTAAATAACACACTTTTAAACAACCAGTGGGTCAAAGAAGAAATTGCTAGAGAAATCAGTAGCTATCTGGAAATGGATGAAAATGAAAATATAACTTAACAGAACTTATGGGATGCGGCAAAGGCTGTGCTGAGAGGGAAATTTATTGCCTTAAATGTCTATATTAAAAAACAAGAAAGAGCAAAAATCGAGGATTTAACAGCAAATCCAGAGGAACGTGAGAAAGAACAGCAAACTAACCCCAAAGCAAATAGGAGTAGAGAAATAACAAAGATTAAAGCAGAGATAAATGAATGGGAGAACAAAAGAACAATAGAATCAATAAAACTAAAAGTTGGTTCTTTGAGAAAATCAATAAAATTGATGAGCCACTAGCAAAACTGACAAAGAAAAAAAGAGAGAGGATGCAAATAAACAAAATCAGAAATGAGAAAGGGTGCATTACCAGAGACTCTGAGGAAATAAAAGAAATCATAAGAGGATACTATAAGCAACTATACGCCAACAAACTAAACAAATGAGGTATCAGTGCTGACAGAGTTCAAATACAGTCAACACGCTACTCTGGAGGCTACTCTTACATGAGCTTCCACTAGATATTGCTATTTATCATGGTTTGCCAAACCCCAATCAAAACCTTTCCTACCAACCCTAAGGAACACCTACGACTTTATTTGAGATTCAACAAAGGTTCCATGCACTATAATCACTTTCCAGAAACCTCCAGATGGGTTCCTAAACCAGATAAGTCCTGAAACCCAGAGGGGCCAGCCTCTCCAGAACCAGGGAGATCAACTAGTTCCATCCCCTACCCCATATTACTGACAGCCCCTTTCCATCATGAAAAAGTTAGAATGGGCGTAGCCCAAATAGCCCTAAGGTGTGGGAGAAAGATGAAAGGAGAAGATGGGGTTATAACAGAGTAGATAGGATTTAACAAATGAGTATGACTGCTGAATCATTATATTGATATTTCTGTTAGTCTCCAGTATCTTGGAGCAGCTAGAAGAAAAAATGAAAAATCATGGAACTGTAACCCATACCAAAATTTTTCTTTTTTGAATTTTAACTTTTTTTATTGCACGGTATAACATATATACAAAGCAAAGAAAAAAAAAGGAATAGTTTTCAAAGCACTCTTCAATAAGTGGTTACAGGACAGACCGCAGAGTTTGCCATGGGCTACCATACGATCCTCTCAGATTTTTCCTTCTAGTTGCTCCAGAATATAGGAGGCTAGAGGGCTTAAAATATTTTTTTATCATCACAATCAACTTTTTTCCTTCTTTCTTTGTGAAAAATAACATATACACAAAAAAGCAATACATTTCAAAACACAGCACCACAATTCATTGTAGAACATATTTCAGACTTTGACATGGGTTACAATTCCACAACTTCAGGTTTTTACTTCTAGCTGCTCTAAAACGCTGGAGATTAAAAGAGATATCAGTTTAATGATTCAGCATTCATATTCATTTGTTAAATCTTATCTTCTATGTATAACTCCACCATCACCTTTGATCTTTCCCTATCTCCCTTTAGGGGTATTTGGGCTATGGCCATTCTAAATTTTTGCTATTGGAAAGGTCTGTCACTAATATGGGGTAGGGAGATGGAACTATCTGATGTTCTGGAGAGGCTGGGCTAGGTTTCAGGACTTATCTGGACCGGGGACTCATCTGGAGGTTGTAGGTTTCTGGAAAGTTACTCTAGTGCCTGGAACCCTTGTGGAATCTTATGTATTGTCCTAGGCATACCAAACTTTAATATCTGTTCTATAACTATTTGTTAAAATGTACTTAGAAATTTATTGCTAATTTTTTTGTACATATGTTATATTTCACAATTTTAAAAAAGTTAAATGGATCTGATTTCATGAAAATGCATTTTTCTATTAAAGTATGAAAATACATGGGTGGGTGCTTTGTAAACTATAGAGTGCCATGACACTAGTCAATAGTGCTATTGGTATTTTGCTTTTAGAATCTATATTCTTTATTAAGTAGATTTTCTGAGACGTAGCTTGCTGTTTAACAGTAATATCTGTAAAGTGGATATTATATAGCTACAATTAAATGAGTGATCAGCCAAAAAAAGAAAATATGGGGGGATAAGGAGTATGGGAAGATTAGGGCTTTCTTTTTTAGTTTTATTATTTTCTGGAGTAATGAAAATGATCTAAATTTGATCATAGGGCTAAATGTACAACCACGGGATGATACTGTGAACCAGTGATTGCATACTTCAGACGGCTTCTATGCTGGGTGAAAATATCGCAACACAATTGCATTTTTTTAAAAAGTGCTGCAGGATGGCCTGAAAGTATGGCTCCACCATCCCTATTCCCCAGGCCAAGCAAAGGACATGGCACAGAAATGCCAACCCTAAGCATCTGTTGAACTAACTAGGTGATGGAAGTGTAGACGGGTAGCTGTAGACAGGTCAAAGGTGGTTTGGGGGAAGCCAGGAAATAGGAATGTTGGGTTTGGGGTCACCAAATAGGAGCACATCTGAGAATTCGGAGCTCCCCAGTTCATCTGCTGCTCCACTGAAGCAACACACACAAGCTCAGCGTAGACTGTGATTATACCACCTCTGCCGTACCCTCTGAGGGGTCTGGAGGGGCAAAGCGGACTGAGCTTGAGAATGGAGCCCTTCTCCTCTGATATGAAGATCCTCATCCACCTGAAAGTGGCTACTGCCCCCCAAATACACCCACGTTCACATAAGTCCTAACTTCAGCCTGAGCTCTGCTGCTCTCCCCAAGCTAAAAGAGCTGCCCAGCCACACCCTGCCAGGCCTGGGCCTCTGATTCCAACTTTTGCCCAGCCTGGGCCAGTTCCTCCCAGCTGGCATCGCCTATGCTGTGCCCCACCAGTGCCACCTGCAGCTTTTTCGTCCTCCTCATCTACTCCAGGTGCGTGGGAACTCAGGGTGGCCTAAAGGGGCCACATTGAGTCACAGGTGGGTAGGACATCTAGGCATTCCCTATTTCCCTAGTATCAAAGCCGATGGGAACAGAAAGAACTAACACACAATTTGACAGGTGGGGAAGAGAAAGGCCCAGAGAAGGGCAGGACTTGTCCCAGCTCTCCCAAGAAGATACTGGTAATTCTGCAAGTAGAACCCAGGACTCCTAAGCCCAGCCTGGAACTCTTTCCACCCCTCCAAAGTGTCTCCCTGCTCTACTCTGTCCCCTCCTCGGCAGCCACAACTCTTTCTCTGTTAGTCCAAGATGAAGACCTGTCCATCCCCTGTGCATTGGTTCTTCATCACATCTGGCCCCTGGTACTCCTCCTCTGGGAGTCTGGACCTCACCCTGAAGACTCTGCAGAGAGTGGCCTGGATCGATGGGGAGCACGAAGAGGACACCAAGCTACATGTGGAGTTGAGAGCCCTGGGACCTGTGACACCCCATGAGGGCTCTGTCTGCCCCTACTCTTACCCCCAAACCCAGCACATCCAGTGCTCCCCAGGGAAGGAGTGCGGGGAAGGGGTCCCTGGGAGAGCCCTGACCCTGAGCCCTGCCCATCGCGTCATGTGCTCCAGGCAGTTTGCAGAAGTCATTGACCAGTAGCCAAGCCCAGTCTTCAACATTGTAGCTGCTGCATTGTCCTGCCATTCACAGCCTCTTCCTCCAGCTCATGCCACCATGGGAGGTCCATTCGGTTAAGGCAGGAGGTGGACGAACCGATGGACAGATAAGCAGACTGAAAAAAACAGTACAGGCAGGGACTGAAGGCTGTGGGAGACTCACAAGCAAGTGAAAAAGGACTGAGGTGCTCTTGGGGCTCAGAGGATCCCCCATCTCTTTAAGAAGAGTACCACAGAGTCCAGCAGTCTCCCAAGCAGGGGAGTTCTTTCCTCCACTCATAAGCACCCTGGTCTCTTCTAAGTTCCATTGATGCTTAGCCTCTGACTGTTACCTGAGGCTTGCTCACTCTGTCTGAATTTCATTCCACTTATATAGGATTCCAGCAACAGGATAAAGACCCATCCCGGGCCACATCTTAACTTAAGTAATCCCCTCTAAAGTTCCTACTTATAATGGGTTCACACTTCCAGGAATGAATTAAGTTTAAGAACACATTTTCCTGGGGCACATACAGTTCCAAGCCATTGGAGTTTTCCATTTAATTTGTCTATAAGTATTCTCCTTGTTTTATAGGTAGGAAAACTGAGAATTTGAACAAGTCATTTTAGCTCCAGAGACCAGAACACACTGCCATGTACCTTGTCATCTGACAAGCTAAGGATCCCAGTAGCCAACCCCAAAATGCCAGTCTTTGGGGAGAAATCATAACCTTGACAATGCTTTGATTTGGACTTCTAGCTTAGCCTCAAAACCATGAGCTAATAAAGTACTATTGTTTAAGCCATTCCTTTGCATGGTATTTGCTTGAACAGCTTAGGAAACTAAGACAAAAATATAATAGAGAGGTTGAACAAAACAAAAAGTTGGTCTTTGAAAACATCAGTGAAATGGACAAATCCCTGATAAAAATAATCAAGACAAAGGATATAAGAACACAAATAAATAATACTAGGAATAAAAAAGGATCAAAAATACAGATGTAGAGTGATTAACAGGGTTTAAGAAATCTATGAACAAATCAATGTTGAGAAATTTAAAATTTTAGATGAAATTGACAAATCCCTAAAAATATAAATAGGAGAACAGATAGTGTGAAGAGCACTATTAAAATATTTCCACAAAGAAAAAACCATGCCCAGATAATGCTATAGCTGAGTTCTACCACACATTCAAAGAACAAATCTTTCAATCTTATACAAACTCTTCCCAAAAAAAAAAAGAAGAAAAAAGGGGAATGGCTTTAATATATTTTTGAGGCTGAAACCAAAGAAGGATAGTTTGTGAAAGAAAGATTACAGGTCAATATCATTCATAAACACAAACATAAAAATCCTAAGCAAAATATTAGAAAAAATAAAACCAGCAATGTATTTTAAAACAATATATTGTAGCTAGAAAGAGTTTATCAAAGAAAAGTATGAGAAAATATGTTAATATCACCACATTAAAAGACTATCATTCCAATAAAAAAAGAAAATCATTTAATAAAAATTAAAATCCATTAAAAACACTCCTCATAAACAGGAAAGAAGAAAATTTAACTTGATATGCAATATCTACCAAAATCCACAACAAACATTATCCTTACAGTGAAACATTAGAAGCTTTTCCTTTAACTTGTGCCCATTATCTCCTCTATTTAACATTATCCTACAGAGTTCAGTTGGTGCAACAGGATGCAAATAAGAAATAAAAGAAATGATTAGAAAGGAAAAAATCAAAACTGTCATTTTTTACAGAGGCTATAATTGTCTATATAAAAATATTACAGTGTTAGAAAAGAAAGTTTGGCAATGTAGCTGGATACAAGGTCAATAAATTTAAAAAATCAACTGCATTCTTACTCTAAGAATAAGTATTAGAAGTATAATTTGTAATTACCTTTATGAAGAAAATTTTTTATTTTTAATTAAAGTATTAAAGAAAACAAATAAATAAATATGCTGGAATGGTTAGGTTCATGTGTCAACTTGGCCAGGTGATGGTGCCTAGTTGTCTGGTCAAGCAAGCACTGGCCTACCTGTTGCTGTGAGGACATTTTGTGGACTTCAGTCATCAGCACACTGACTGCATCTATGGCTAATTGCATCTGCAGTCTGCTAAGAGCAGTGCCTTACTCAATGAGTGACATTTAATCTAATCAGTTGAAGGCTTTAAAGGAGAAGTCAGAAGACAGCATGTCTCTGCTTCAGCCAGCCAGCCTTTTCTGGGGAATTCACTGAAGACTTTCATAAAAGTTGCCACCTCGTGGCCTGCCCTACAGAATTTGGACTTGTACATCTCCACAGTTGCTTGAGATATTTTTATAAAATCTCATATTTATAGTTGTCTCCTGTTGGTTCTGTTTCCCTAGAGAACCCTGAACACTACATATAACATATATGTGGACAGGAACATTCATTTAATGTCAACTTATAATTGACATGAAAAAGTCATTTAAATCCATACTAATTTATAGATTCAATGCAATTCTGATCAAAATCCCAATGGATCTTTTCAAGGAACCAGAAAAGCAGATTCTAAAATTTATATTAAAGTGTTAAGGATGAGGTATAACTAAAATAATTATTTTAAAAGAACAGGTGGAAGGACTTGCCCTACTTGAAATCAAGCCATATTATAAACTCTTATTTTAAAACTATGTGATTAAAATAGTGGATGATGGAGCAAAAAAAAAAAATTGACCAGTGGAGAAGAGCAAGCCCAGAAACAGACTGACACATACAGGAAACTTGGCATGTGACAGAAAGGCACTGCAGTTCATTGGCTAGAACATGGATTATTCAATAAGAGTACCAAGACACCTACCAATCCATATGGGAAATAGATCAAATGTAATCCATATTTCAACCTTAAACAAAAATGAATTGCTGCTGGGTAGAGGAGGATTTCTTAAGTCATAAAAGTGCTAACTTTTCTACTTTTAATTTTTTTTTAATTCTGGTCTTCTTTTTCACTATAAATAAGGTGGAAAAAGCAGACAAAAGTATTTGCAAGGATTAGTATCCAGAATTAAGAACTATGGGAAAACAATTAGAAAAAGAACTTCTATTTCCATTAATGATGAACTAAACCAACCCTACCACTGAAAATAATAACAAAAAAAGTGTTTGGAGTATATGCTGGTTTGCAACTGTCGTGTACCCCCAGAAAAGCCATGCTCTTTAATCCCCATTCAATATTGCTGAGAGTACTGTTTCCATGGAGATGTGAACCACCCAATTACCAGTGGTAACTTTGGATTAGATGGTTTCCATGGAGATGAATCTCCACCCATTCAAGGTGGGGTTGCTTTCTGGAACCCTTTTAGAGGCAACCATTTCAGAAAAAGCTCGAGAACCACCAGAGCCCACACAGCCTGATACCTTTGGAGATGAAGAAAGAAAATGCCCCCTGGGGGAGCTTCATGAAACAGGAAGAGAGAAAGCTAGCAGACTTCTCCATGTGCCTTCCCAGCTGAGAGAGAAACCACGAACTTCATTGACCCTTTCTTTAGAGCTAAGGTATCTTTCTCTGGATGTCTTAGTTGGGACATTTTCATGGCCTTAAAACTATAAATTTGCAACTTAATAAATTCCCCTCCTAAAAGCTGTTGTGTTTCTCATATGTTGCAGTCTGCCACCTTTAACAAACTGAAACAGAGTATTTTAAAGTATCCTGTAAATCATCAAAGATCTGGAATGATGGTAAAGAAAAACCAAGCTAACAATCAAAGGGAAAGTGGGAACCCAGAGGTAAGCAGAACCCATGAGTAACAAAGCAAACACTATACTTAATGAGAAATTTAGATGCATTCTCTTTGAGAGCAGAATCGACTGTTTAACATAGTACTGGGGATCCTGGCCAATATTCTGGAAAAGAAAAAGAAATAAGAAATGTAAGAATTAAAGGGGAAGAGTTCAAAATATTTTTATTTAGAATATGATCATCTACCCAAATAAACTAATAAAATCAACAAACAATTTAAAATAATGAGAGTTCAGCAAGGATGCTGGATGCAAAATCAAATTTCCAAATTCTCAACAGCAATAACCAATGATAAGATATAGTTTTGAAAACTAAGATACCATTCAACACAGTACCAAAAACTACACATTATTACAGAATTAACAAAGAACACTCAAGATTTCCATGGAGACTATATTTGAAACTCTTTCAAGATCATAAAGATAATGCAAGTAAATGGAGAGACATTCCTCACTCATGTTTCGAATGACCTAATGTAGAAATTCAGTGCAATCAAATTAGAATTTCAGCTGGATTTCCTTTAGGCACTCCAAGATTTACTCTAAAATTTATGTGGAAAAATAAAGGACCACAATTGCTAAGTCAATTTTGAAACAGAAAAGCAAAGAAGGGAGACTCACATTTCCATCTATTAAGACATATGTCAAACCATAGTAACAAAAACAGTGCAGTCTTGGTGCAAGAACAGACAAATAGAATTGAAGCAAGGGCTTAGAGGCAGACATATATATTTCAACTATATAAACGTAATTACAGCAAAAAGAATTTCAGCTTATTGAAGGACACAATGGCAAAATTTAACAGAAAGATGACAGATTGGGAGAAAATATTTGCAACATTTAAAACTGACTAGGTTCTAATATTATATATACATGGAAATCCTACAAGTTAACAAGAAAAAGAAAGAAACCTAGTAGAAACACGAGCAAAGAAAATGAACAGGCATTTTACAACTGAGGACACCCAAAATGACCACAGAAAGAATGAGATAATACCAAGTATTGCTGGCCATGTGAGGATTTAAGACTCTTATACTCCACAGGGCCCACATGCACTGCTGGTGGGAGGGAAAAATCAGGGCTGTCACCCTGGAAAGCAATCTACAGCACTTACACAAACACACACATATACACTGTGAAAGGGACATGGACGTTCATTGCAGTATCATTTGAGCGAAACAATTCATGGTTGATGGTAGCAAACTGGACATCCAAAATGTGGGGAGATGCATGCTGTAAAGTGTGATGCAACAGCAGGTAAACACACAGCAACATGGAAACATGTTGAAAACAGAGTGCTAAATGAAACAAGAAACAGAATGATCTATTACCTATGCCATTTAGGTATAAAATACTTGCACACATATTACAAGAACATATACAAATAAATAAATGTACATCAAAGACAAGAGAATAATTGACTTTGGCAAGGAAGGGATTAGAAATGGTGATAAAGGGGAATAAACAATTTAGATTTTATTCTAGTACAGTGGGATGTCACCGTAAGGTTTCAAGCAGGGAGTAAAATTATCTGATCAATGGTTTTAAAAGACCACTTTGGCTTCTGCGTGGAGAACAGGTTGAGGAGAGGGGGGCCAGAGTCAAGAGTAGAAATGGGAAGCCCAGTTGGAAGGCTACTGCAGTCTTCCAGGGAAGGCAAGAGAATGGCTTGGTATCAAGTCGGGGACAATGGTGTTGAGATGGAGAGAGGGGGACTAGCTCTGAGTGTGTTTTGGAAGAAAAGCCATCCAAATTTACATTTTGGATGTGGGAAAATAAGGGAACAGAAGGCATCAAGGATAATTCCTAGAAACTTAGCTTGGGCAACTGGGTGGTTGGAAGTGCCATTTCCCGTGATGGGGAAACCTAGGGAAGGAGCAGGCGTGGAGGTAGAAATGAAGAGTTCCTTGACTATATAAAATTTAAGGCGTCTTTTAGACATCCCAGTGAAGATGTAGAGTAGGAGAGTGGATGTATAACCTAGACCTCAGGAGAGAGATTGATTGGGAATTTGTTCACAGTCATGCAGCAGATTCAAAATGGGACTGGAACGCAAACTTTCTGGTTCCCAGTCATTTGCTTCTCTTTTACCAAGTATGAGCATTTGACCCAGTGAGTGGTGAGTGTGAAAAGAGGTTGCACAGTGTGGCAGGTAGAGCTAGGTCAACTGCAGGCTCCACTGGCCTCATCAAGGTGCTCTTTCTCATAGACAGAGGGGTCTGAGCATGACGGTGACCTCCGCCACTACAGGCAGCATCCTGAGCCCACTGGTGGGCATGACCGCCAAGCTCTACTCTTCCTTTCCTCTCTTCATCTATGGTGCAATCCCTGTGGCTGCCAGACCCATCCCTGTCCTCCTACCAGATACCCTGGGCCAGCTACTGACCAACACCTTCCCCATCCATCACTCAGAGCTATAAGGATCTCACAGTCCCTTAGTCCAGCCCTCTTGGACAAATAAAGCCAGACCCAATGATTTACTCTGATGAAGCCAAAGCTGGAATCCAGGCATCCTGCCTCCTAGGCCAGGACCCTGTTTTCCCAGATGGGCTGAATTCCCTGAAATCTTCCCTAAGACTTCCAACTCTTGGAAAGAATGGGTGCTTTGGAAATGAAGTGGAACAACTGAGTATGAACACCTAACGAGAATTCCCCAACTCTACTCTTGAATCCTGCTTCTCCTTCCCCTATAGGTGGAAAGAAAAACTAAGGTTAGGAAGACGCTGCAGAAGCAGCAGATGATTCCACTGCAAGTACCAGAACAAGAAAAGGATGGACTCTGAGGACTAATAGGGGGCCTTCAGGTTGGAGCCTGAATCCAGCTCCCCAGAGGAAAGAGGGAAGCAGCCTCTGCATCTTCTGGTTATTCACTCCAAGAGAAGGAATGGAGAAATGGCAGCCATGGGGGGTGGGGCAGAAGGGACCTCTACTTGACCTGTGGTTTCAGAAGAAACGCTCCACTCCTGGCCAGATCCATGCAAAACCACCTAATTAAATGTAATTATACAGAGTTTGTCCCTCTGGCCCAAACTCAATGGCCACTAGACATTAACCAACCCTCAGTTCAAGAAGTTGTGCAGAAAGAAGATTGTAGAGAGATGGTGGAATTAGTCATTCCACCAAAATAATTATTGAACTGGAAGGAACTGTGTGAATAAACTATTTGGCAACTCTGGAGTCTAATGGACCACCGAGTAACATTCAGGGAAGAGATAGAGGGAGAGCCTGGAAAACTGTGGTAAGTATTGGTGAATTTCACCCTCTATGCAGTGGCTACCATCTCCCATCCCCTGCCACATGACAGGTTGCAGTAGGGAATACAGCTCAGCTCCTGATACAGTTTGCTGGTGCTAGCATAGGCTATAAGGACTTAGTCTTCAAAATCTGGGTCTCTGAGTTCTGATTGCTGATCACTGCTTTTGATAACTACTTCAGATTGCTCTGGGGGTCAGTTCTGAGGGAAATTATTGTCCTGACTTCCCTCTGGGAAAAGAGAATTAAAGAGGCAGTATCTTTTTTTCCTTCTCTTTTCTCTTTCCACTCTGTTAGGGGGCAAATTAGTTTGGAAAAGATACAAATTGACAGCTCCAACCCTCAACAACAACAACAAAGAAAAGTAATTTCAGAGGAGTGAGAGAACTAGATTTGCACAGTATTAACAACATAATACCTAGAATATGCAGTTCTCAACAAAAAAAAAAGCTATGAAATGGACAAAGAAATAGGAAGGTATGGACAATTCACAGGGAAAAAGAATTTGTCATCAAGCATCCCTAAGGAAGTTCATACGTTGAAACTAGTAGTCAAAGACATTAAACATCCAATGAGCTGAAAGAATACATACACAAAGAACTAAAGGAAATTAGGAAAACATTGGAAAAAATAAAGAGATAGAGACTATAAAAAAGAACCAAACAGAAATTTGGGAGTTGCAAAGCATAGTCATTGCAATTAAAAAAAAAAACTCACTAGACAGATGCAACAGGTTTGAACAGGCAGAAACAAGGGCCAGTGAACTTGAAAACATGATAACTGAAATTATTCAGTGTGAGGAGTGGAAAGGGAAAAATTGAAGAAAAATGAACAGAGCCTGAGGGACCTATGAGATACCAACAACACACCAACATATGCATCACTGGAGTCCCAGAAGAGAAAAAAAAGGGGGGGCGGGCAGAAAAAGCATTTGAAGAAATAATGGTGAAAACTTCCCAAATTTGATAAAAGACATGAACATGCACATCCAGGAAACTCAATGAATTCCAAGCAAGATAGACTGTAAAAGATCCACCCCAAGACTCACTAGAGTGAAATTATTAAAATCCAAAGACAAAGAGAGGATTTTGAAAGCAGCAAGAGAGAAGCAACTGGTCATACACAAGGGACCCCCAATAAGAGTAACAAATGATTTCTCATTAGAAATCATGGAAACCAGAAGACAGTGGGATGGCCCATTTAGAGTCCTTAGAGGGAAAAAAAACTTGTCAACTAAGAATTCTATATTCATCAAAATTATCTTTCAAAACTGAAGGAGAGGAGATGCCAAAATGGCGGCAGTGGTTGGAGTCTCCTTGAAATATCGGTTCCCAATAGCCACCCTTGGCGGAACCTGCCTGCAAGCTTTCCATGGGGTCTAGACAGCTGTAGCCACAACTCCCCGCATCAAGAAATTTGCCATCTACCGTTGGGATCCAGACAAGGCTGGAGATTAACCTCACATGCAGACTTTTGAAATTGATTTGAATAAATATATACCCAAAACAGTTGAAAGCAGGGACACAGAAAGGTATTTGGACAGCAGTGTTCATCACAGCTTTATTCACTACAGCCAAAATGTGGAAGCAGCCCAGGTGTCTATCAGATGAATGGATAAACAAAATGTAGTCTACCCATATAATGGAATCCTATTCATCTGTAAAAAGAAATGAAATGCTGATATAGCTCAACATGGATGGACCTTGAAAACATGTTAGGTAAAATAAGCTAGACATAGAGGATAAATATTATATGGTTTCTCTTATATGAAATACTTAGAATAAGCAAATGCATTGAGATAGCAGAACAGTAATTACCAGAGGTGCGGGGACGGTTACAGTTAGGGGGTTACAGTTATTACTAAATGAGTATGAATTTTGCTTTGGAATGATGAAAATAGTCTAGAAATAGACTGTGGTGAAAGTTACACTGTATTGTTAATGTCCTTAATGTCAAAAGAATTGTCCACTTGAAATGGTTAAAATCATTTTTATGTTATGCATATTTTACCGCAATTAAAATAAAATTTAAAAAACAGATCTATACATATGCAAAGTCATACGTATAAATCCTGGGATGCTTTAATAAAAGTATAGTATTACAATTATGAAAACAAGTGGCCTTTCTGTACTCAGGCTTTAAAGAGTTTGGAAAAATCGAAGAGAACATTTAGTCTCTTGTAGTTCAGAGGGGTGTTATATTCAGCCCTGTGTGCGGTATTTTAAGTGAGTTCACAGCAAATCCAAGTTAGGACCAGAAAAGAAGCTGAAGAGTACAGAACTTTGGTAGAAGAGCCAAGTGATGCTTTCCTATGGAACCTTCTTCAGAATCTAGTTGGCCTCACTTTCTCCTGTGGTTTGGGTCCTGATACAGAAGCACCAATGGCTCTTTTCAATAATCAAGATGAATCTGGCAGTCCATGAGCATTGGTCACTTACTGTTTGAACTGCCTGAGAGTGAAAAACCAGAGGAATACAGTTGGTGGTAGAACTATCGACAATGCAACCATTGGAATCAGTGACCTTCAGTGATATAGTCATAGACTTCACCCAGGAAGAGTGGGCCTTGCTGGACACAAACCAGTAAAAGCTGTTCAGAAATGTTATGTTAGAGAGTATCAATCACCTGGTGTCTGTGGGGTATCAGCTCTGCAAATCAGAAGTGGTTTCCCAGTTGGAACAAGGAGAGGAACTGTGGAGAGAAGGATTAAGATTTCTTCAAGGACGGGGTCCAGGCAGTGAAAATGACCAGGAAATTGAAGAAATGATAACCATGCAAAGTATCTACAAGAAAGACACATCTACCATCCAGTGAAAGGTTGATTTCATGAGTCTGAGCACTGGTCTTCCAAATAGAGTGCAGGGATTTAATAAATTAGGATTTCAACACAATCATATGGCTGTACTAAACTGGGATTAAACACTGTCCCATATAAAAATTTTGGATTGTTTCAATTAAGGGAAAAATTAACCTGAGCTGAAGACCATAACCTGAAGTCTTATAAAAGTAAAATTGCATAAATATGTCTCATACACATATGCTTTGAAACATGATGAATTTTTCATCTCTGCAGTTGAGATGCTCCAAAGGAGAAAATCTCTGCATACATTAAAGTAGCAAACCAAGTACAGGTCATAGATGTGATGAATTTTAATTGCAGACTCACTGAATGATTAGACTAGAGAATTGAATTAATAAATGCATGTGGATGCAACTTTTAAAAAAATCCACGTTAGGAGAAATTATAAACAATGTTTGGGCAACAGAAGAGAAGACTGACATCAAATATATTATGACTGTATGGAAAAGGATGTTGAAAAACCTAACCCGTGTGCCTCGGGAGAAATAGAAATCATAGATGGAAGTTTCAAAGAGCTGGAGAAGCTACAGAGTTTATTATACAAGGATGAGTTTTTTAATAGTTATCCGATCAATTAAAGAATGCACTCTCAAGTAGAGATCTCCCTATCCATGGAAGCATTCTAAAATTCAAAATATGGTATCGGATCCCTAGATGTTTCTCAGGAGCTCCACAAATAGTAAGGGGGAGAGAGAAATCTAGTGAGTTAGGCTCTAGCCTCTCCCTGCTCTACTCACCCCACACAACTAAGACTACTCCAGAATGTTTTATTTGTAAATGAATAAACATTTTATTGCTTTTAATTTTTTTTTTTGAAGAAAAAAAAATGAAGGCGAGGGTGGGCAACAGTAGCTCAGCAGGCAGAATTCTCACTGCCATGTCAGAGACCCAGGTTCGATTCCCAGCGCCTACCCATGCCAAAAAAAAATGAAGGAGAAATTAAGACATTTACAGATCAACAAAAGCTGAATGAGTTCACTACCAGAACTTCTGTTCCTATGAAAAATGCTAAAAGGAATCCTTTGGGCTGAAATAACGGGTCACTAGATAGTAGCTCAAAGCCATAGGAAGAAACAAAGAACATTTGTAAAGGTATCTACGTAGGTAAATATTAAAAAAAACTGTATTATTGTGCTTTGGGTTTATAACCACTCCCCACTCCATATGACTTAGCAGGCAAATGTGTAAAGTAACATTTTAAATTTAGGTTAACAGATACCCAATCTCTAAAGATGTAGTCTAACAATATAAAGAGTCAAAGATATATAGAAGAGAGTTTGTATTAGGGCTGTGGTAGTTAGGCTCGGGGTGTCAAGGTGGCTAGGTGTGGGTGCCTAACTCTACTGCTGTGGACTTGAATCATTAGCATGTGGAACTCATCTGTGGGTGATCACATCTGCAGTCGGCTAAGGGGCGTGCCTTCTGCAATGATGATGTTTAATTTAATTAGCTGGAGGCTTAAAACAGAGAGGTCAGAACAGAACTTAATGCATTCCAGCCCAAGCAGCTCAGCACTGGCAGCTCCACCCAGACATTTGGAGATGCAGAAAGGAATCACCCTGGGGAGGGCTGGTGGAACCCAGAAGCCAGGAGAGAAGGCCAGCAGATGTCGCCCTGTGCTTTCCTGTGGAACAGAGACCCTTAGATGAAAGTAGCTGCCTTTCCTCTGAAGAATCATACATTTTTAATTTAACAAATCCCCTTTTATTAAAAACCGATCCATCTCTGGTATGTTGCATTCTGGCAGCTTTGGCTGATTCAACAACTGCCAAAACTAGGTTGCTATGAGCTTAAACTGTTAATTGAAATTACAAACGTAATCATTAAGAAAATGACAAAAATACAGAGAAAAGGGAAGAAGCAGGAAATCAAAATGGTATACTAAAAGAGCAACTAAATATAAAAAAAAGGCAGTAATGAAGTAATTGAGGAAAGAAAATGTACAAGATATACAGAAAACAAATAGTTGAATGGCAGAAGTAAATCCTTCCTTCTTGGTTATTTCCCTAAATGTCAATGGATTAAACTCTCATTATAAAAGGCAGAGATTGGCACATTGGATGAAAAGGCATAATCCATCTATATGATCTCTTGAAAAGACTCACTGTAGGTACAAAGACATAAAGAGGTTGAAAGCAAAAGTGTGGAAAAAGATATTCCTTGCAAACAATAACCAAGACAAGAGCTGGTATGGCTATATTATTGTCAGGCAACATAGAGTTTAAGTAAAAAAAAAAAAAAAGAT